>JARFOD010011448.1:0-25042 GCA_031763545.1 Mopalia muscosa
GCGTTGATATGTGAACGGCTTTTGACTGGGATACGTGACACCGGACACCTCACACTCCCGACAAGTCTCTACATCCACCAAGCGAGCTTTGTCCGCCGGAATTCCTTCCTCACAAATGTTCTTAGTATTTTTAGGGATGCAGTCATAAGTGCTGTCACAGTTACAATCACAGATAAACTCTAAACACTGCTGAAGATGTTTAAAACGAGTGTTACCTCGGTAGGTCTTCATTCCTATTTTACATGTGCCACATACTCCTGGGCTGGGCACAACACTACTGCCATCGGGAAGAGCATCCTGGCATATTGTCTTCGTCAGCCTTTCGGGACAATGCCAGCTACCATCACACTCACAGTCACAGTGGTATTCAAAACAAGCTCCAATAAAACTGAAACGTTTATTCGGCGGATACTCTACCTCATTGGCAACGCAACGCTGGCATCCTAGTTCCTCGTCAATGTCACACACATCCCGCTTCGTGGAGACAGGGCAGTCAACGGTACCATTGCATAAACACGTACACTCGTATGCACTGCATCCAGTTTGAAGCTCAAACTGCGTGTTTGGCTGGTAAGATTTAAAACGAACAAAACAATCTCTGCACGCGGGAGTTGGGCATATATTCTTTGTTTTCTCTGGCGGACATTCCCATTGGCCGCTGCAGTCGCATTCACAGTTATATTCCAAGCATCCTTCGTAATAAGAAAACTCTGTATTAGGGTTATAAGGGACGCCTCTGACTATACACTGACTACAAACTCGTCGGGTCGTGGGAGGATTGGTTGGACAAACGTTTCTTCCTTTGTCTGGTAAGCAGTCCCAGGTTCCGTCACAACGGCATCTACAATTCAATTCATAACAACCCTCTCTGTGGACGAAATCTGTGTCTCCGGCAAACGTTCTACCCTTGACCGTGCATGTCTGACACTTTTCAGGTTCGGCACACAAGTAAGTGATACGATCAGGTGGACAATCTAAGGTACCATCACACCTACAGTGGCAATCTCGTTTGAAACAATCCTCTTCGTAAGAGAATGGACTTCCACTAGCTATTGTGCGACCATTAACAACACACGAGCGACAAGCTGTAAATAA
This sequence comes from Mopalia muscosa, assembly GCA_031763545.1. Classification (NCBI taxonomy): domain Eukaryota; kingdom Metazoa; phylum Mollusca; class Polyplacophora; order Chitonida; family Mopaliidae; genus Mopalia; species Mopalia muscosa. The sequence goes on from JARFOD010011448.1 coordinate 1,096, forward strand.
AATGTATCAATTTTTGGTAAATGCTTTTCTTAGCCATGATGCTGGATTAAACACGCTTTTGCATTAATTCCGGACATGAAGCGAAAGGCGTCCATGGTTTAGGAATAAATTATCACATGTGTAAGGTATCACTTTTGAAAATTTCTTCAGGGTATGGATATCTTAGTAAATGTATTGCTATTATACCCGACATTATTACTTTTATTTTCTTTGTGTGTTTGAATATATTCCAGATGCCTGAGACCGGTGTCTCCAAAATCGAGATGATTTGAGGATAAGCAGACCTAGCATTACTTCCTGATAAGAGAACGACGTCTACTCCTCAGCAGAAAGGCTACCGCTTTGCCTACCTGGCAACGTTGGTCGTGCTGTGGTACACAAATCTGTTCTATCCTCCGTTGGACATTGGTGTCTTCCGTCGGATCCGCACCAACAGGAGTATCTGCTACACCCGCTGTCATAGGTAAACCTTCTGTTCCTAGGATAATATCTTCCTTCAACATAGCACTGGCCTAAAGAGTAGTGGATAAGAGGCTTGATGAAATGGTGGATATATTTTATCCAGGATCAACACAGCCTTTTGAACTAGATCCAAACAACAGTTAGCATAAAGTGGCTTGATTATGGAACATAGCCTTACATGCAACTGGACTTGTTGATTCGGTACTGATTCAGCCTTGATTCATGTAAGCCTTCATGCTAGTATGCCGTTCTTTTGTATTTGACCACCAGGAACTGTTAAGTACCATGGTATAGCAATCCATGAGATAAAGTTGAAAGTAAAATATTTTATGGAGTCCAATGCGCCTCTTGTTCTTCGTAGACAAAGAATGAACAGATACTTTCTAAATATTATAACAATATATAGAGGTTGTACTATCATGGATTTATTTAGAGCACGTGTATAGAATTAAGTGTGGACGTTTTCGACATACGTTCTTGGTGTTATCTTGTCGATTTCCAAACCAATTTTTTCCTGAATACACCAGTCATAAGTCAAGTCTTTGAACACTTTGTCAATGGTAAACTTATGTGTGTACCTCGTGTGGTAATTTGTAGTGGATTGTAAATTATTCAAGTCTGCTCATGCGTATTGATCACTATGCTTTTAGAAATAATGGTTAATTGAGGGTTCTTTAGAAAAGAGAATGGTTCTAAACAGAACCAGGATGGTTAGAAATTGAACCATAAGAAAAACACCGTTCTTTGATAAAAGATTGGGATAAATGCATGGAATAGTTGCTGTTAGGGTTCCAAACGGAACCATAAAGGATTCCAACAGAGCCATGACTGAAGAGCATTAAACATTTTCTAAGAGTGTAGGGGCGAAGCTGTTTCAAATGAGATTAAAGATTGTTGACATTATTGTATTTGTGCTTTGAATGCATGGATTTAAACTGACCTGCACGTGGATTGGGTGTGGTTGCACAAAGATCCTCACTGTCCTTTGCAGGGCACTCGAAGGATCCGTCTGAGCGACAGAAGCAGTTAAACTTGGTGCATCCAAGTCGATAGGAAAATCTGGAGTTAAGGCGGTAGAACTGACCATTGACTTCACATTGGCCTGAAATAATAGTGCATAGAATCATACTCCAAGAGCCCTCGTCAGTCTGGGTGCCCCTTATAATAGAGGGCACTGATGTATAACGGTGAATTCGTACAACGTTTAACATTTATATTTAGCCTTTAGATAACCGATTCCAATCATCTTTGCTTGGATGTTTTGTTAGTAACTCTCTTTATCAAGACCTACAACGAGGACTCTTTGGTCATAGATAATGAAGAGAATATCTAATATATGTGGAAAAACATTATACTACAATGAAACATAAGCAAACACCCGTGGGAAAATGATACCAATACACAGCACCCGATATAAGGTTAAAGTGAATAAAATTCACATAGTGGCCCAAGAATAATGTGATAAAGGCATTTAAGAAATCAAAAGCGAAACAAAATTTGTCCTAACAGAAACGTTGATAACGTTTTTTTTGTCCCTTTTTGCGCCTTTGCAATCTGTCTCTACGCAACTTATTGTAACTAGAATTCTCAGTTTTGAATAACAACACTTCACCAACAAAGTAGCAAAAATTTTCATGTGAAAAGGAGACATCCAATTATCAAACTCACATTCAAAAATTGTCCCAGTGACTCCACTAGCATAGTTAACTATATTCCGGCCTATGAATAAAACTACTTGGTATTAAGATATTCCCACACAACTTGATTCTGGGACGCCAGAATTACATTATGTGAGGTTCATTTCTATTACAATTACTGCTTAGTGGCATAAAAGCATGCTTGGTTATCTTGAGCAATGCGCGAAAGGAGTATATAGTCCCGCCATAAATGTGCTTCGATTTTACGTTTCAATAGGCCTTGACAAAAATAAACTGTATGTAAGGCAGTAAATAACATTAGTAAGTTTAATGAATTTAAAATATTTCCAATGAAAACTCGGAAACTGATAATTATTCAAATGATGAATCATCACCATGGTATCACGATCCAGCTGCTCGGCTTGAAAAGCTAGTTCCGGCAAAAATTTTGATTGGCTGGTTTACGTCACGCACTCATCCCACATACGTATGTGGTATGGAGTTTCTAGCAATGGAGTTAGCACACGGGTTAGACTGAGTATAATATGGGAAAATGCGTCCACTCACCCGGGGTCCTGGTTGGGGCTGGCGTACAGACATTCTCTACGTTGGAACTAGGGCAGTCGTGGGTGGCGTCACTTTGGCAAATACAATTATACTTGTAGCAATCTTTGACATAGGAAAATCTAGCATTTGTTCGGTAGTATTTCCCTTCTACGTAACAGTAAGCTACAAACAAGAAAAATGGTGTATATTTAGCTTATTAAATAGCATTTCAGTTTAGTGTATCCTTTTTTAGCTATTTAAAAGACAAACGTAACTGTTGCAACATCTCGTGTGTCGGCTTTTATAGATGGTTTTATTTACAATATTTGGCACGCTTATTGTTTATTTTCCCAATGTTAAGATATAAAAAGGTTTGCACCTCCTCAACTCAATCTTCTTTTGCAATGAGTTTTATTCCGAGCTATCCTGCAAAAGAACCCTAGGTGGATTATTCGCATATACATAGCAATCGGCTTCCAAGCGATTGCTTGGGTGCGTGGAAACTTTCACGCAACTAATCAGATGTTGTCGTACGAGAGGACTCTAGTAAAACGACAGCCATGGTCAGTAATGAAAGTGGGAAGAAAAAGGGATATGTTCGGGGTATTCAACCAACTCAATGGGGGTATTACATATGTACCCACCCCCTACAGACATCAACTCTCCATATATACGCAGTGCTTTACATAATAAACATGCAAATTGTCAAAGCTTGAGTATAAAATTCAACATTATGTGTTCAGCGCCTTAACTCGAACTTGGTCATTTTATCCGCCACAGGGCGTAGCTGTAATTCCATTTCCATTTTTATTTTTTCCATAAATCGGGTTAGGGTTGTAATGCCGAGTAGCTCGGATTAAATTTTGGCTAGCGATTGTGCCTCTTGAGCAGATATAAGGTATTGAGGATGTTGGAAGTTTGAAACGGACACATAAAAAGCACACAAAATTCTTCCATTGTTTTATAGCGGTATATTGCTGTGTGAAGTGCACCGCCATCCTACTAGTCGAATCATTTTGTAACCGTCAAGTACCATCTAGCTTTAGCGACAGACTATCACCTTGGGATTAACCCTAGCACAATATATAGGGCTAAATCCTCCGTCTTGGTAAAGGTTGGAAATTGATCCACCTCTATCGCCGGCCTACCAAAACATATATCTGATTTCTCTGATTTTTTTTGTGGACACAAGTCAGAATAATATAACTCCTTCTTCTTTCCTGGAGTTTAAATGAAGTTTTATTTGAGTTTCTCGTCCGAGTTGACCCGTAAACGTTATCCCTTTGCAATAATAAGATTGAAAACCGTCAGAAAATAAATATTGCAGGTCGGTAAAATACAAGTTATTGTTCTCAGTGTATCTTAAAAAAAATTAGATATATGATTTGAGAGGCCGGCAATAGCGGCGAATCAATTTCCAACCTTCACCACGGGTTGTTATAGGCGGGAAGTAGGGCTAAGAAAGAGGAATTAGTCCTATTCATTGTGCTTGACAAACCCTCGCCATCTTGTTCATCCCAGGAAGGCAATTGTATTGGCCTGCAGCTGTACAACATCATTACATAATCCCAGTGTACTTAAATTGTCGGACGACGAACGGACAATTAACGAAATATAAGCGAATATAACTACACAACATTTCCCGGGTCATTTGATTAAACCCGGAAGCGGGCTTACATCTATGCCTCACGCACAGCCGCTTGGTCATAAACCAGGACTATTTGGAATTTAGTGATATTCGCTAAAACGGTGTAAATTGTGCGGTCGTCGTCAGCGATTTACAGCTGTATCAATACACAGGGTATATGCTATGATGTCTTTCAGCTGTACATCAATTCAATTCGTTTCTTAAAGCGATACTATGGGCTGCAATAAAATGCCCAAGGTAAAACGGGCATCATTTCTTGTGTTCAATTATGCTCTTTACTTTTCTAATCCAGCAATATCAATTTTATAATTGGATCTTAAGCAATGGACAAACTACTGTCAAATTTATCCACGCGGTCATGTCTACCATGTCTACGTTCTTTTATCATTAAACAGAAGAGCTCCACAAATATTGACCAATCAGATATCTTTCTTTTCAAAATAGGTGCCTACGTCAAGAAACCTATAGAGTCGACTGTTTAAACCTGTTGACAGTTGACACTAATGACATATATAGGTCATTGATTTGCACATGTTATTAACCCGTAACACAAAAGAGTGTTAGTCGCATGACGTCATGGACAAGGTTGGCCACGGCCAAAATGTTACCTGCCAGTGGCGGTAGGAAGGTATATATCTGTAATCCTCGAGTTTTTTTAAAATAAAATTAAGAAACGATAAGTCGATGCCATATTCAAGTATATTTAATGGTAACCTTTCAAGGGATATAGGGATTATTTCAGCCGGGAGTATCGCTTTACAGAAACCCGTGTCGCCTCAACCACACAAACAAATAAGAAAGATACTAACAAGTTAAATCATTCTTAAATGAAAAAAAATGTTCCATAATTAAGTTGACCTACACAAGTGAACACATTTTCAAATTTTGAAAGCATCTGGGTATTTTTCAACTGTGGTTAAAAGTAGAGACCACCTCGTGACCTTTTGGTAAGACAGTTACGGTGTGGGTTCCTCAAATGTTGCCTTGGTTTGGCGTTAAAGACACCTAAATAAATCAGTCGTGCCGTTCCGTACATTACCTGGTCTTTCCGTGGTCGGAGTACATCTCTCATCTCTTTGGGGTGTAGCACAGTCGTGTCGGCCGTCAGCTCCACAGTTACATGTATACAATAGGCAGTCCTTCGAGTAGGTAAACCGTGCATTTGCTGGGTGGTAACGCCCTTCAACGTAACACCGTGCTGAAACAAGCAACAATAACAAAAAACAGAACTAACGACATTGTGACTGGTTTGGTGACGGAATTTTCTCGATGTCACCAGGCAAGCCGGAAAAGAAGATCTTCGCATTAAGCCTCTCTTCCTTTCGTACCTTGCCTTCATAGACGCAAAAATTCTGAGTTAACTAGACTCTACAAAAGCTACTTTCAGCTGACCCATCTTTACCCCACCCAATCAGACTGGAGCTTTCTTGGAATAAAAAAGAGGCAGTCTAAACACAAGAAGAAGAAGGCTATACATGTTATACACACACACACACCCACGCACACGCGCACACACACGAAATTAGTCCCATTAACGAGTCTTGACGTGACATGAGTATTGGCAATGGCCCCACGCTTGTTTCTCGACAACTTTCACGTGTAACGACTCTGAATGGCTGCTTGTTCCTACAATAGTCCAATTACATTTTTGCCACGTGTTTACCTCGAATTTCATCAAGGGGAGTAACGTGGAAGACACGCCTTACACATCTTGCCCGTGGCAATGGGAATATGATCTTATCAGGCCCAATGAGGTTTACATTCTTAAAAAGTAGTCAGGCTACAGGCTTCATCCAGGCAACAAAACAGGCCTAAATGAAGATAGCAAGACGTCTCCAATTCCTGTGAAACCTTATTATTTGAGATTATATAATTCCTCTAAGTATATGTGGACCCTTGTACACTGTGGCATCTTAAAAATCTACACTGTAAAGGCTGATAGTAGGCTGGAGTTTAATGTTAGTTATGCTTGGTCAGAGTGGCAATGTAGAGATCAAGGTAATCTTTGGAATGTTGCCAGAGGATAAAAAGTCAGTTGGGACTAAACCTTTTACGTGCCGGAACCTTGCTCAAATAAAAACAATCATAAAATTCAAAACAACTTTTGCAATTATTAACCAGATTTAAATCAATCAGAAAATGTGGTGGTGCAAGACAACTTGATGTGACCACTGAATTTAACTTATATAATTGAGTTTATTTGGTTAAACACACCGTCTAACTAATTAGCAAATCACAATCGGAAATTTACGGAAATTTTTCTCTCCCTGGTCGTTGGATAAAATCACAAAGTTCTTTAAAGTCAGACCAATGGGTACAATCGGGAGCCCAATTTGTCCTCTGGCCAACGGATCAGCATTTGGACCAAAGCAATATGTTCACCATTATTTATATCGCATTTTGTTTGAAGGAAACACTCACCTGGTGCTGTGGTTGTCATCTCGCATATAATCTGTGTTTGTTCTTGGGGACAATTTACACGACCTTTATCTGTACAGTGACAGTTAAACTTCCGACAGGCTTTCGTGTAAGAGAATCGGGTATCCCACTTGTAGTATTCCCCCTCTACGTGACAGTAACCTGGATTCACACATTGCAAGGTTGAACAATGCTGTCTTTATTCAGCACTCAAGGAACATTAATTTTCCAACATTATGGGAACAATTCACACATTGATAGTACTCACTACTAACTATAATTGTGTCAATTATACACCGTCGTTATATAAGTGTAATACCATTAAGCACGGCGTTAAACACCAATAAATCAATCAACCATAAGTTTCCACAACCAGTCCTGTCTTTTAATGATATAAGAAAAATTTGATCTGATTTCTCCTTAAAAGATGGTTACCGCAGCTGATGCAACTGTGTGTCATTTAAATATAAAGTTTTTCAAACAATTTGGTTTACTATTCAACTAAACAGATTGTGTCCTTGGACAATCACTAAAACAGACTTTATTTTAGTGATAACAGATTCATTGGTTAAATTAAAAAAAAAAAAAAACATTATTTAAATTACCCGCTCTCTCCACTCCCTTGGTTTGTCTTTCACAGGTATTTTCTACATCTTTCGGAGGACATTCATATGTGCCGTCAGCCTTACATACACAGTTGTATTTGTAACAGGCTTTGGTATAGGAGAACCTCGTGCTGGGTCTGTGGTACTGACCTTCTACCAAACAAAACACTGAAGAGAAAAAACACAGCACAACATTTATTATGGTCGTGTTAACAAAACGAACACCAACGGACAGCGGATTGAGACCTGCTGTGGTGTGCATGTACTCCAGCCTTAATTTGATCTCGGTTATAATTGATCCAAAAACCACAGCGACATCATTTGATTTTGCAACTACTTTTATCTAAAAATCGCTATATGAAAACAGATTCTTTAACTTTTATCTCCGATATGTTGTCTTTTTATGCCTTGTCTTCTGTCCTTGTCTAGTATCCTGGTATTGTGTTGTCAGTTGTCGATGGTGATTTCATTCACCCTTTAGTTGACACTCTATCATTCGAGTCAAAGTACAGTTTTAAACCATAATTTAACAAACCCATCTCTCGAAGCCAAGTGGCTCACTTCTTTGACTTATCGTCAATAGATATAAAATAATCAATGCATCCAATAAAGTGCCTCCGTGGACACATATGGTTAATCTCAAGGGAAAATTTCACATTCAACCCATTTCACATTTCTTGTTTGAAAATTAAAGCTGACATCGATTATAAAGGGCGATACCTTGGAATACCGTAGGTTATAGTCTGCTAATCTATTCAGTTATTATTTTAATTTATCAAACATTATATTCATCAGTGTGCCATAAAAATCATCGTATCGGCTCCAATCCAAACGTGTTCTTTTTAAGTGGTATTTAACATCTTCTGCATTTAAGAAGAATAGGGGATTGGTTAAACTGCTTGTTTCAAGTTGATCTGAGAGATCTGGGACAAGAGAAATCCAATTCTTGTGGTGACTTTATCAAACTTATATTGCATCGTGGGCTTTATCATTTCTTTAGTTCTTTACAAATGATACCGTTGTGGTTTCTGTATCAATGGAAAACATCGCTATATGGATTGAATAGTATTAAAAGGCACAACAAAAAACCTCAGTAAAATGTTGGTCCAAGGATAAATCTATAGCATAATACACTGGAAATGTATTACGGAGAACTTCCTTTTTGACGTTTCGACAATTTATTTGGTCATCAACAATATGCAGTAAAATACATATTTACTCATGATGACAAAATAAAGTGACAACAAGCCGAGCAAACATACAGTTCGGCGTGTTGTGAAATGCACAACTTGTGTATTTTTAACCTTAATATTTCATATATTTTAGTGAAACACAAATCAGTCAACATTAAATCTTTTTCAAACAAAAATCAAACCTAACTCGGAATACCCATACCTCTTTTATCTGTATTCCTTTCACACACGTTTTCCACGTTCTCCGCTGGACAGTCAAAGCTCCTATCACTACGGCAAATACAGTTATACTTGTTACAGCCCTCCGTGTAGCTGAACCGGGAGTTCGCTCGGTAATATTGCCCTTTCACTTGGCAGTATCCTGAAACCATCATAAAACAAGGAATTAACATGCAGTAATAAACCTTTTAGCAAAACCGTTTCCTTTGGGACTTTGTTGGGAAAATCTTAAACGATGATTGAATCTTCAAGCTAACATCCCTCCGAGAACTTAGGCTTCTCTTCCTTTCCAATTGCACGCAAATTAAAACTTATTGATTGATTGCGATTGGTGTTTTATGCCGTGCTAAAGGGTACTTCACTTCTATGACGGAAGTGTATTCCATTAATAATTGACATTAGCACAACCAAGATGTGAAGCGTTTCCATAATGTTGGAAAGATAATTTTCCTCCAGCGTTAAGTAAATACAGCATTGCTACTCTTCAAGCAAACTGTCCTTAGTCAGAGTTTCAAATTAAACAAGAAGCGACAGCCTACATGGTGAGCTCTAGCGGTTCAGGAAATTACACCTATATTTAATTTATTTGCTATTAAAAGGCTTTACATTTTCAAATATACGACGAAAAAATCCCAGAAAGAATGCTAATGATTCTTTCAACATAAAATATAGTATTAATCGTTTCAAATTCCTGTGTATTATATTTGAAAACACCGTGGTATAGTATAGACTTTACATTTAAGAAAAATGCATTTGATCGTTCAATAGGTTTGGTGCAATCTTAAAAATCAATCTCAACGTTATATGCTTAACTGTGACTTGTCGTTCTTGAATAAACGCGATTTGTATCATCAACAGTCAAACCTTTAATTGATGTACAGATTTGTTAGAGGCGCCATGCAGCTGAGGCTGACAGTCAAATCTTAAAGATAGAAATTCACGGAATCCAGTACATTTTTGTTTTCATAAAGTATAATTGCTCAATGAACTCACCTTGCCGATCCCGTGGCCCTTCCTCCTTACATATGTTTTCCCTGTTTCTTTCTGGACAGTCAAAGCTTCCGTCTCGTCGACAGATACAGTTAAATTTAACACAACCCTTTTCGTAGGAAAACCTTGTGTTGCTTTGGTACTTCTTACCATCAACAGTGCAGTATTGTGATTCTATGTATAAATAAACAAAAGTATTCTCAACAAAGTCTTATCATTTGAGAGCGATAGTGGTCTCATTTAGCTTTACACGTGACAAGAGTCAGAGTTGCTGATATGGCTTAGCTATTTCCTACACCTACCTTATCACTGACGTATTAAGTTGAACAATACGATAATCTACCAACCAACCAATCAACCAATCAGACACGTAATACACACAATATGCGATATAACATATTCCTTCTCATCCATTGTATTTGTCTTTATAATTAAACAAGAGGTCAGTGTGACTCACTTAATCCCACCAGAAGTACTCTATCAATGTTGGAGTTAATGAGAAACAAGCTGAAACAGTCACTTTCTCCACTGCCACTCTGCTTTTATCATGGAAATAGTTAAATCCTACAGTTACCCAACCAGAAGTTTGATTGGAATGACCCTATTTTAATTAGGAACGTAGTTTAGTGTTACACCAATGCGTTTCTTAAATTTTTAAAATCTGTGTTAAGTGGTATGGTTTTTACTGCGTTCACTCATCTGTAATACTATTATTATAACTATGTTGCCATGAAAAGCATAAATTTTATTGGAATGACCCCATTTTAAATAGGGACATAGTTAAGTGTAAGAACAATGTGTTTCCAAAATTTGAAACCCTGTGTTAAGTGGTATGGTTTACACCATGTCCACATAGTCTGGTGTACTATTATCATTATTTTTTATCATTATGTTGCCATGGAAACCACAAAATTAATTGGAATTGATCCATTTTAAATAGGTATGTAGTTGAGTGCAAGACCAATGTGTTTCAAAAATTTGAAAACCAGTGAAGCGGAATGGTTTAAAACATGTTTAAGTCGTCTGGTATACTATTATCATTATTATGTTGCCATAGAAACCAGAACTTTGATTGGAATGACCTCATTTTAAATAGGAATGTAATTTAGAGCAATACCAATGTGTTTCCAAAATTTGAAAAACCTGTGTAAAGTGGTATTGTTTATATCTTTTTCACGCCCTCTATACGGACAAACGCATGGACGTCCTGACGACAATATCACTACGCCATAATATGCTGATGGGATAAAAAGTGGGCAATAATGAAATACGATGGAAGGAATTCATTTGCTTGTTGACAGGTCTATAGGTGTTGAGTGTTTGTCAAATCTACACCAATATAGATCTTCTCAATCCGAAAAAATGTTAGCCTGTTGAGCTCAACGTTCAATTTCGAATTTCCGATGTAATCAGTCGGATCCGACATTGGTTCCGATGCTTGCTTGCCGGACCCAGAGCAACATGCATGGTGTAAATCTGGCAGTAAACATCTGTATTACGGGGAAGGGAGGATCAGACCAGGTAATAATATAGCCAGCACATGTAATTTGAGGTGAGAAAATGGAGTGCAAATAAAACATAAGGAGAGACAATTTGCCAAGTTTCGGTAAGTAAATAACGAAACACTGTACATATATAGATATATATATATAAAATAATTAATATCATAATAATAAAAAAGGTATCCCATTCGTGTTCTTTTGTCTCCGCCAGGTGCTTGTCCCCTCATAAATTTGAGGAAGGCTAAGTTCTTACATAAGATAGTATTGGTTATAATTGGCAGATGGAATGACTATAGTTATTTACAAAAGATTTTCACCTGTAAGAAGTGCAAAGATAGGCTATCTTTGGGAAAACTGTAATCAATTGAATTATACACCTACCAGTACTTATTATTCAATGAGACATATGCATATATCTCTCCATACATGCTTTCACTTCAGAGGATGGAATAAAAACAAAATTAAAAAACAGAGTTAATCCTAATTATTGGACCTATCAAATATGTTATTAATAGGATTTCAACATCGAATCGGGGAAGGCTCAAAGGAAAACAAATTTCAAATATTATCAACCCTGTGCGTTTCTCAAATATAGATCTTACAAAGGCAGTGGAGACCTTCCTGGTTCAAAGTTAACGATCTTCTCTTATATGCTAAATAACATCTGTTAAATTTTTCGGTTAATATATCATGGGTTAAATTTTGTGTTTTGTTTAATTGATACACTCTATTATTTAGCACACTGTTGTAATGCCCATGCATGCGACATGTTAACATAGTTGGAGTTGAACACATATTCCTTGCCAAAGTAGTACCTATACCAGCTCCTGTGATGGTGAGTAATGTGCTCTATATTTTCTGTATTTCAAGCGGGAAGTGCATAGCCTCATACCCATACGTGTAGATTTAATTCCTATGAACATTGTCTCTGGTTGTTTATCAGAGAAGATGAAGATGAGATAACTGTTCATTTCCTACACTCTTAGAAAAATATGGATGTAATGAAAGCCTTTAAAGTTCTTCAGTCATGGCTCTGGTGGAATCCTCTTAAGCTCTGTATAGAACCCTTACAGCAACTGTTTCAAGTATTTTGTGTTTTTTTTAATATCAATAAATCGTTTCTGTCCTAATGGTTCCATATATAACCACCCCCCTTTCTAAAGAAGCCTCAAAGAACCAATATCTCTAAAAGTGTATAATTGAAATCTCTGTGCAAATGTGATTTATCTTTGTATAAAAAAAAGTATATACATGGATTTGAGGAGGTTGAAATAAAGGATTGCAATGCTTTATATATAATAGTAAGTGAATATTGCTGGTGCCGGGTATGGATATGTTAAGCAGAGGTGAGGGATATGCCGTTATATATCGTGCAAACCCTTACGGCTTGGTCGCTCTCTTTCTCCACATATGTCTTCAATCTGGTTTGTGGGACATGTAAAGGAACCATCACCTCGGCAAATACAGTTAAATTTGCTACACCCCCGCTCGTAGGAGAATCTAGAATTAAGCCGGTAGTACTGACCACCAACTTGGCACCACTTAGTTCCTGTATTTTAAAGAAAGAATGGATGACCAGAATTGCATGAAACATTAAGTGATAATTTCTAAAAACGTTGAACTTCTCTCGTCAAGCTCCATACCTCATTATACCCTATGAGGATTGTATGTCCGATCCAGTGTTCCTCTACAACCGGATATTTCATTCGACCTTTGATAATTCCTGTTTTATTTTATGTTTTTTGAAAACATGTTACTGTTGACATTACTTTGAACATCTATAATTCCCACTATTAACAGTGTGAATGGTTACCGTCATGATGAACTTTGTACAGCATTAAAAGATGCCTGTCATAGCAGTTCATGTTCATTTGACACATCACTGTGGTTTCAGTGTAGAGTTCACAGATAGAATAACCCCTCAGAAACGATAACTTCATTTTCATTCAGTATTTCAATATATATTATGATACCATCCAGGGACAATTACAAATAGAGACGGTTATGAATAGGTCTTGCAAATACAAGAAGCAATTGGACTGAAAACCAAACAGATAAACTGTTTATGTAGCATATATGTCCCGACGCTGGACTCCTCTATTTTGTAAGGACGATTTAGCAATTCATATGATCAATCCGTGGTGGTGGACATAAAGCTCTAAAGAACTATATCTGTTTTCATGAATTGTGTGTATGCTTTGCATCTAACCTCTTTTGTTTATGTACAGAAAACGTAAATTTTGATGGCTGCATTATCAGCTTGTTTTAACCTTACTAAAACGACAAGTCTTATAATGTATAATACGTTTGGATTTCCTAGTGGTATCATTGCTGTGTTTATATTTTCTATTCATAACCTGTATATAGCTTGTAGTTTTGCCATGTGTAGCAAAAATACATATGTAAGTACTGAGTCAATGTGAAGTAAATCTTTTCATAATTCCACTACCTGTGTATTGGTATTATCACAAGTCTATTAACTAGAAGTATGTAACTACCAAATAATAATGTCCACGGAATTGTAGACCAGCAAAAAACCGGAGACGTCACAATTCAGACATTTGTCTTTTTAGTTATGAGGAACTCTAGGTAATTTCATCCCTGATCAGCCACTGCCTATAACAATTGGTTTCGTTCCGAACACTGGTTTAAAATTAGTCAATTTAGTTGCCGTTTATGGTCTATTTAAGAGGCAGATTTACTAGACAAATGCGTTATTATTTAGCTAGAAACATTATGATCGAGAAACGCCAGAAGTTTCCCACAATGCATTATTTTAAAGTTGCGTTCTTCTGAATTTTCTTGTGTCTACGTCACATGATACCTTATAATAGGGGGCTCGATCCCCAATGCCGGTTAGATTATCTGTATGGCAGTTGAATACTTCTAGTTAATAGACTTCTGGTATTATATATCTTGGATATTTGATGAACGACTGACTTGCGGGAAGGAGTCCCTTTTACTGGCTCCGTATATCGATTTTATAATTTTATTTATTTATTTGGACAAGGTCTTTTGATGCTGTCCTCGATATTGACTTCACAGTGTAGAAATATTAAGGTAAATGTAAACGTTTTTCCAAAACAAGAAAATTAATTGTGGTTGACGATCCAAACAGCATTGTAAAATTGCCACACGCAGCGATTTAAAGGATAGTTTGAAAGAAATTGGAGAAACCCCGATACCCCCCACGGGAATGGTGTAAAACACTTAATAATAATTTTACGATCAGTTCTCCTCACCTAAGTTTACAGTACCCGTGGATGTGACTCGACGGTAGTATGTTTTGCCAGATCTACCCCGCCTGTCTGTTCTTCCACATAGATTTTTCGTGCTATCCGCAGGACAATTCCAGCTGCCATCTTGAGAGCAAAAACATTTGAATCTGTAACAATCTTGGTCGAATCCAAATGCCCTGTTCAGAGCGTATTCCTTGTTGTCAACCAAGCAGAACTTTGCAGCTTCCAACGAACCAGTGTCTAAACGAACATACAAACAAAAGCGAATATTATTTTTTTTGCAGACCTATACCAATCCCAATAATACAACTTTTTTCCAAACACAGAAATCTTGAATACTTAGTAGCGAACTGAGGAGAGCTCGCACGAGTACATGAGCAGTTTGAAGGAACGATATGTGTAGGTAGGTTATCCTCGGTTTGAGCTTATGGCGGGCTCAACATCCCAGAACCCGGAACTCAACAGAATGGCATATATGCCTACTAATCAATTTAATTTTTTTTATAACTTTAATTTAAAAAAGAACTTTAAAGGTAGTTTAAGACATGCCAAAGCGAAATAAAAATTAGTTAGTAAAGCCGAACAAGGGCTGTGCATTCCAAGCGATTGTAATGCAAAGCAGTCGTTTTAAAGCAACTCAATCGTCAGCAAACCGACATGCTATAAGATTTTAACTGAGTTATCATTGTTCACAAATAATCAATTATCACAAACTACATAAGATACTTGTAGTATCAGCCAGCCACAAGAAACTGTACCAGTCATCCACTTTTCTCGACGCCCTTTCCAAGAGATGTCGCATCCGAGATGATGCGCAGCGAGGACACTCAGAATCAAACCCAAATATTGAATATAATAGTTATACAGAAAAAGAAAGTAGTGCTGATTGAAACAATCCAATTCATATAGCATGCCATAATGTTTATAGCTATAATAAAGTGTTTCAAGATGAAGTCTACTTTTCGTTCTTAAACATGTTAGCTTAAATGGACGGTACAAAACTCAACATAAACTCTGTCGCGATGTGTGCACATATATCATCCTTGGCCCGATGTGTGCACAGTTATATCATTCTTCGCCCGATGTGTGCACAGTTATATCATCCTTGGCCCGATGTGTGCACAGTTATATCATCCTTGGCCCGATGTGTGCACAATTATTTCATTCTTGGCTCGATGAAACTCACAACGCCTTGGAATCACCGTTGCACAAAACAAATTTCATTTTGATGGACTAAATTTTTAGTCACGTGCTGGAGCTGCTTTTAATATTTTCCCTCGGGGAAAATGTAAAATTAGAATCCCGGTAAGTTGCTTAGAGAGAAGCTATCATAAAGATTGCCTTGAAATGTAATTGATCTTGTATGTCTCGTGTACCCGTAATATTGAGAACAATCAGTCGTTGTCTTTTGATAGACTTGACATAAAAATCGAACTTCGATTGATCATTTCGCATGAACTTTCGTCTGATTCGTGTGACATGCAGTGGAATTCGTTTCAAACTAACATGCTGCATGTTTTGATATTGTTTTACTGAAAACAACATAACCAAAGCAATTTTCTGTTTCAAAAACAGATGAAACGAGATTAAGATGAAGCAATCATACCCATGCAAGGCGATGACCAAATGTCATACCAGTTTGGTCAACAGACCCTGTCATTTTGTCAGCTGAAGAATTTAATATTCTCGTGCGTCCAAATTTCCCAATGCGACCTGACCCGCCACAAAGGTTCTTTGTAATGATGGATGGACAGTTCCAAAAACCTTTATCATTGCAATAACACTTGAATCTATAACAACCCTGGTCGTATGTAAATTGGCTGTTTAGACCGTATTCTTTTCCGTTCACCAAACAGAAGCTCGCACCTCCCGAAGCACGGTTTACTGAAAAAAAGTGAAAGCATAACGTTGCCCTCCCTGTTAGTTAAAACATTAATAAAGATTCAAACCGAGTTGGTTCTAGGTGATTTGGGATACAACTGCCTTTTTAAGTTAGTGTCAATATGTCCTGCATCACCTGCTCTTATTGCAAACAAGATGCAGCGTTCTGTATCTCTTTTAGTCTATCATACCCAGTTAGAGTGCACATAACTCTGTAATTTCAAGTTTTTCACTTACAAGCTAGTATCGATCCAACTAGAACTGTTTAATAATATTTGATGTACTGAACTGACACATTTTATATACCAAGCATCGCCCATTAGACTTGTTAAAAATACGGTTATAGTATCTGTTGCCAACCCCCATTTTTCTTTTCCACACTGACAGTAGACTTGATATTTAAGTAGAAGGGCTCAAGGGCATTTTAGCTTCATACTTTTACCCAATGAAATGATACAGACTTTAGTTCATTCCGATATTAAGCCTGTATATGGCCGGTATGTATATGTCATGAAGATTTGAGTTCTACTTCAACATCCCACGTAGGACAATTACACGAATTGGAACATTCTTATACTCAATAGCTAATAGTAAACCGTCTGCTGTACATTGTTTGTCTCTCAGCTTATTCTAAATAAATTGGGTTTAGCCTATACACTCAAAAGTAAAAAATGTTGAACTCTAGCTAACATTTCATATCGATTTGAAAATAGTCGTTTGTTTGAAAACTCACTAATATTCGATCCAGTTTCTTTCAATCTGGACCTTTCACTTGTATCATAAAA
This sequence comes from Mopalia muscosa, assembly GCA_031763545.1. NCBI lineage: Eukaryota > Metazoa > Mollusca > Polyplacophora > Chitonida > Mopaliidae > Mopalia > Mopalia muscosa. The sequence continues at coordinate 18,221 of JARFOD010011448.1, forward strand.
TTTATTATCACTACATTTATTTGCGTGGTTTTAAAATATGTATTCGGTGCGTGTCATTAGTTGTAGAGTGTTGTTGCTTTTTTCGACAATAAAAGAAAATATAATTTAAGAAGTTTCGTTTGTTTTGGGCGGTGGGAAGTTAGCAGCGGATTCGTTATTGGTAATTGGTTATTCCAACCACAAATAACGACAAAAAACCGATTCGTTATTCCAATCACGACCAAAAAAAAAAAAGGATTCGTTATTCGAATCACGAATAACGACCAAAAACAGGATTCGTTATTCACATCATATAGGTTGATGATGCTTTGAAAATAACTCTGCCAGGAAAAAGTGTCTTCCCACCCCTCGTGACACTCTTTCCCGTCAGAGATATTTTCAAAGCACCAGCATCCTTTAGGAGTTGAATAACAAATCCTGTTTTTTTGTTGTTATTTATGATTCGAATAACTAATCCGGTTTTTTGTCGTTATTTGTCGTTATTCCTGGTTCGTTATTCGAATCACGAATAACGACAAAAACCGGATTCGTTATTCGAATCACCAATAACGACAAAAAACAGGATTCGTTTTCCACATCATATAGGTTGCTGATGCTTTGAAAATAACTCTGCCAGGAGAAAGTGTCTTCCCACCCCTCGTGATATAGAGCAACCCACAACGATTCGTGATTGGTCTCACAAAGATTGATGGTGCGTCTCACATATCTTTTCTTTTCTTTTCTTTATGGAGGTTTAACGTTGTAAAAAGATGCTCCTTCCCGGCAGATAATATTGTTTGACCACCATCAACCTTTGAGAGCTGAAAAACAAATCTACTATACAGAGCGTGAAGGCATTAATTTTGGCACATATATTTTAGAAGTGGCCGTAGTTTAGTGGTAAGCGTGTCGGCCTACTTATCTTACTTTGAGGTGATGTATAGGTCAGGGGTTCTTATCCGTCCTTCGCCATCTGGCATATGAGTGAGACACATGATGTCACTCAAGCGATCCGGGGTGTGTTTTACAAGGTGTCCTCCCGATGGTTCACCGTATTTAATCAAGGAAAAGTGTGACGTGGACAATCCATCGTGACGTAAGGTAAATAATACCGTTACTTACATATTAAACCACAATAAAGAAAAAAAAGGAAAATATATCTCAACCTTTGTGAGATCAATAACGAATCCGGTTTTTTGTGGGTTAATGGCTGTTGTTCTATATACCACGAGGGGTGGAAAGACACTCTTTTCCGTCAGAGATATTTTCAAAGCACCAGCAACCTTTTTGTTTTACAAGGTGTCCTCCCGATTGTTCACCGTATTTAATCAAGGAAAAGTGTGAAGTGGACAATCCATCGTGACGTAAGGTGAATAATACCGTTACTTACATATTAAACCACAATAAAGAAAAGAAAGGAAAATATATCTCAACCTTTGTGAGATAAATAACGAATCCGGTTTTTTGTGGGTTAATGGCTGTTGTTCTATATACCACGAGGGGTGGGAAGACACTCTTTCCCGACAGAGATATTTTCAAAGCACCAGCAACCTTTAGGGGTTGAATAATAAATTCTTTTTTTTGAGTTGTGATTTGAATAACAAATCATGTTTTTTTTTTCGTTATTCATGATTCGAAAAACGATGGTTGAATAACGACAAAAAACCGGATTCGTTATTCGAGCAACGAATAACGAATCCGTGATTCGTGATTCGAATAACGAATCACGAATAATGAATAACGAATCTGCTGCTAACTTCTGGCTGAATTTGTGATGTACCTTTAAGTAAAACACGGTCAAGTTATTTTAAAGTTAATGTAAGAACTTTGTGTGTAGACAGATAGCCTGATTTGGAAGGCATGTGAATGGGCACACAAATGAGGGTGTAAATTAAACAAAGACTTCGCGTACTGTAGGTATCATTGACACAGGTGGTACAACTTTCAAAACATGAAATTTTGCAAGCCATTCTGATCCTTTTAAAAATAGTTATAGAATGTATAAACACAAGGAGACATTGGTGTTACTACCACTACCAGTGTATCATTAGGACTTACCACTGGTATGTCTAATTGTGGTTTTCCCTCGTCTCTCGGCTTTGTCCGAATTACCACATAGATTCAGTGTCTGTTCCTTGGGACACTCCCAACCACCGTCCTGATTACACCTACACTTAAACCTGAAACAACCCTCGTCAAAGGAAAATGGCTTTCCTCGAAGATATTTTTGGTCTCCAATAATGCAGTAACGATGTGAGTCAGCTGAAAGTTGAAAATACGGGAATCTTTATTCACACTTTTGATACATTGATAGTTCACTGACAGTACTTCTTGATATGAAATAAAATGTAGTGCTGTGCTTTATTTATGATTCAAACCTTATGAATTCCATGAATTTAAAAAAATCGACACATTAAGACGTTACCTACCCAGCAATCACACTACGTTGCTGCAACGTTGCATAGCAGCTATACATTGGTAACGTTGCAGACTAACCATAAAGCAACGGTACTGCAACGTAAATCTATAACGAAATTTCGATGTTAGTTTGTACCAGTTGATACAACGTTATCATAGCGTTGTCAAAATGTGAAACGTTGTAATTTAACTTTGTGGCAACACTATGTGACTTTGTTGAGAATTAGTAGCGTTTTGTACAATTTAATAAGGTTGCCAAAACGTTACATGATTGGAGTCCTGCTCACGCAACAACCATATTACAACAACCATATTACAACCTTACATTTCTGTTTCGTTGCTGTATATTCTAAGGTTGTGGCAACATAACTGGTAGTCCACAAAAATTTGTTGCAACAACGCTACACGCAAAAAAAAACGTAGCCGCAATATTGTTTGGCTTGCTGGGTAGGCACTCAGACAGCCAATGGAAATCGATAGTTAATCTTCATGGTAAACATTACAGTTTAGTTATTGGGAACCTTGATTTAACCTTGTGGAATGTTAAGTGCTATAGAACAACAATGTATTAACTAACCAGTAGAAACCGTGCGTCTTGTTCCACTTCCTCCACAAATATACTGGGTATCTTCTGAGGGACACACCCACCCACCATCGTCATAACACCTACATCTAAACCGGTAGCAATCCTCGTCAAATGTAAACGGTTCTCCTCGCCGGAACTGTTGCCCTCGGACTATACAGTAATCTTTTGTATCTACACCGCCTAAGTAATTGCAAGCAAAGCTGGGTGATTTTTTGTTCGGCAAACATTTGGCTATATTATGCTTTGTATTAATTACGATATACATTAATTTTTGATTGTAAAAAAAATATTGCTTGCCTACAGGGGAATTCGAATTTGGGTCTCTGGCTAACCCGGCCACATAGATACCTATCATATAAATCAAACCAATATTTAATTAAAGTTAGTTTGCTCTTTGGGTTTAGTGCAGTTACTTCAAGCCAAGGGATTCTATTTTATATCTGCTGTAACATTGTTTAATTGAAAGTAATTAACTACTCGCCTTGGTAATTTGTCCGGACACTGTACCTGGTCCTAATGACCTTTCTTGTACTAGAAGTTGAAGTTGAAGTTGACCTTGAACCAGTGTCTCTCTCCGCACAGATGTTAACTGTCTCTGAGGACGGACAATTCCAGCTGCCATCTTGGTTACACATGCAATTGAATATGTAACAACCTTCATCAAAGGAAAACCGGCCATTGCGGCGGTATCTTTGACCATTAACAAGACAGTAAGCTTCATCACCTGCTCCACCTATGGTAAAGAACATATTGGAAGCCTTAATAAAGTTACTGTTTTGAAACAGGTAACAATCAGGTTTATGGTCCATATAAATATATGCACAATTACATGAGGAGCACCACTTTAAAGCAAAATACACCAGTTCGAATGGATGCTCTAACCCTTCCCCCTTCTCTGAAAGCACGGCTGTGCGAGGCTGGGATCTTTACCTGACATGTGCGACATCCGTTTATAGACGTTTTCTCAAGAACCCAAATCAAACCCTTTTTGAAATCAGAAACATATTAGTTCAAGCAGTAGGAGGTATCCGTAGTGCAAATTTATTTATCCTTAATAGTAAACAGCGTTTAATTGAAAGTGCTGTATACTCGCCTTGGTACGTTGTCCTGACGCTGTATCGAGTTTTAGTTATAGAAGAAGAGCTGGAAGAGCTGGAGTCCGTGTCTCTATCCCCACAAATGTAAGCTGTCTGTTCAGAAGGACAGTTCCAGCCGCCATCTTGGTTGCACATACAGCTAAATCTATAACAGTCTTGGTCAAAAGTAAATGGTCGACCTCTGAGATACTTTTGGCCATTTGCAAGACAGTAAGCTCTATCACCTGACCCACCTGTGAGGGAAATAAGTGTATAATCATAATAATGGTTTGAAGTAACATATTAACCTTCATAGTGTGATATTGGATATACAGTGGCGTATAACAATGTTTTATCAGAGTATTTAGTTTGATAACATTGTAGTCTGTCGTTTGGCCAAATAACGTTGGAGGATGATAGAATGTTGTCAAATTAGATGTCATTTGACCAAATAATATCAGAGCAGTTGTCATTTGACTCAATTGTTTCGGAACAGCAGTCATAGGCCAGTGGTTTCAGAACAAATATCAGTGATCAAGCCTTGTCTTAGCAACTGTCAAGCAAAATCCCTAATTGAATTCTTAAGTAATGAGAACAATGATGAACAATGTAAATAGTTTTGAATGGTAGCACTGTGTGGTGGGAAAATAAGTGTCAGGTCAAACACCTTTTTTGTTTTTTGTTTTGTCTTTTTTAATAGTGCCGAAAAGAAAGTGTATTCTTGATTTTACATGAACATACCTTGAAATGATGTCCTGACGTTGTATCGAGTTATTATAGTCCTTGTATTAGAAGAAGAGGTTGAAGAACTGGAGCTTGTGTCTTCATCATCACACAGATTAACCGTCTGTTCAGATGGACAATTCCAGCTGCCATCTTCGTTACACATGCAATTAAATCTATAACAGCCTGCATCAAAGGAGAACGGTCGATTTCGAAGGAATCTCTGTCCTTTAGCCAGACAGTAAGCTCCATCTTCTGCTCCACCTGTGAAGGAAATGTGAGCACCTTTGTAACAAGAATAACGTTTTGAAACCAAACAAAATGTGTTTACAAGATCTGGGGCCACTTTCAGAAAATGGCAAATATAAATATCGTACGATAAAAAAACGTCATGTTAAACAATAGCGCAATAATATCATACGATAGTTTATTCTTGTATGACATTTTGTGAAAGTGATATTGTGAATAGGGGTATTGATGTGACCACCATTTATGGATTGATCAAAGATAGACTTGACCACATCAGTATATATACATAGCAGCCATGTGTTACGATGCATGGAGGGAGCTTCCTGTAACCGAAGGGGGGCAGGGAGCCGATCTGTTTCTGGTGTTTTTGTATTTATCCAGCATTGTCCTGTATTTGTCCTTGTCTTATTGCTGTTTGTTCTCGATGGTGATTTCGTTTACCAATTAGGCTAGGACTTAATAATATGAGGGAAATAACTTGAACTATGGCGTTAAACTCCAATACAACAATCAAACAATAGATTGATAGAATCACATATATATCAGTAGAATAGGGTTTCCCAGTAAGTCAAATGGCGCAAGCCTGTATTTCATTACCTTGATAAGTTGTTCTAACGTTGTATCGGGTTCTCGTTACTCTCCTTGTACTGGATGAGCCCGTGTCTCTATCCTCACAAATATTAACCGTCTCTGATGAAGGACATTTCCATCCGCCATCTTGGTTACACATACAGTTAAATCTGTAACATCCTTCATCGAAGGAAAATGGTCGACCCCGTAGGTATCGTTGTCCATTTGCAATACAATACGCTTGTTGGTCTACACCACCTAAGTTTACAACATAAAACATATCAATTTTTGTTTACACTTGATAAAAACACATTTCGAAAGAAAGCCGGGTAGTGGCATATAGTTCTTAAATAATTTTTAATATATAATCGTTCGAACCCAATTCAAATTCAGGTAACCTATCCTAGAAACACACACTAGGTATTACTAGGTAGAAATGCACATGATCTATAGCAGTATGGAGAATATAGGAAATACATTTAGAGCAAACAAGTCTCTGTAAATAACATGCGCATAAAAAATCGAAATATAAACCAATGAAACGAGTTTAAAGCTGAAAGCAGTATTATGTTAACAAGTGTTTGTTCCCATGGCTTTTTGTTATTGCCGAAACCCGATCAGTTCGTTCGGGAAACTTTTTGGCTGTGCATCTGAGGTCAATTCTTCAAAATAATTTACATTTAATGCTGCTTTTGTTGACGTTTAAGGCCTTTTTCTCCAATCCTAGATGAATGATATAATCTCCTATTAGTGCATTCACTGACCAGCGGCTATTTATAGAAATGCTATTTTTTTATCCGCTGACTTAAGTCGCTGGTTGTCTCGAGGATTGGCAAAACAAGGTTACTGCGAGAAGGTTAACTTAGGTCATGTCATTTGGGGCAATCCAATCCAGACAGTGAGAGTCGGTTGCTCGATTGATTGATTGATTGATTGATTGGTGTTAAACGCCACATTCAGCGGTATTTCAGCTACGCTGTGGCGCGAACATGTTGTCGAAACTGTTTTATCCAACGCTCTTTACCCAAACACAAATTTCCATCAGGCTGAAGCAGTTAACATCAAAAATAGAAACAAATCGACTGAAATGTAATATAAACAGTTTAATGATGTTAACGGTTTTTTTTTGTTTTTTTTTTTATTTGTCTGTTTTGTTTTTTTGTTTTTCATTGTGTATTTACAAGATATGTCAGATATAGCTATTTACAATTATTTATAATA
>JARFOD010011449.1:0-11369 GCA_031763545.1 Mopalia muscosa
GCTTTAATGGAGGTTTAACACCATACCCCCCCCCCCCCCCCCCATCATGCTAGAGACTATAGTATGAACTTTCAGACATTGTCAAAGACTGCCATGTCTTAGCAGACAGAGCAGAAGAGTATATCTGAAATCACAAATTTGGCAATCTCATGAAAATACAACCCACCAGAATGCGATTAAAATGTTTTCCATAATTCACATAAATGCACTTAATTAAATATTATTTAACCTATTCCTGACTGACATGAAAAAGCATGACAAGAAAATTTAAATGATCTTGATTAAAATTTAGACAAGGTTACATTTAGCCCAAGACAAAAGTCCAAATAGAAAAACAGCCAACCAGATTGTCACATAACAATATCTAATACTTCCCCAAAGTAGTAAGAAGATGTCAGTTGACATGATCGTGTGCTTGTCAAAATCATTAAAAATTTCATCTATAAGTACTATAATTAATTACTATTCATGGAGCATGTGACAAGTCAGAAGTTTATTGAAAGCTTCAGGCAAACTTAAACAAAAACCAAAACCATTTATTCTTTAATTTAATGATTTTTGTTGCACATATAAATTATAAAATGGTGTAAATTAGTTGGCACTGTTTAGCACGCAATAAATGATCACAATGATATTATTGTTTAGAAGGAAAAAACGCCTATGATTAGTTTCTGACTTCAGGTGATTTCTCAGTATAAGTTAAACCACTGGGTACATTGACAGGGTTCAAATTTTATTATCTTTAAGTGGAATCTGCAAATATTCTGCCAAGATGATTAATAAAATAAATCGGTCAAAAACATGACGACCTTCTTACCCTAATAGAAATTTATGTGTAAAAAGGGTGTTTTTTATTGTAAAACACCTACTAATGAATCCATCATTCTTATGAAATTCTCAAATTTTCCATAAATATATCGTGAGAAAAGTGATATATGAGCTACGTTAAATAGGGCTGTACCTGGGATAAAAAAAATTATTTATTACAGTTCCAATACAGCATAATTATATTTAGACTACTACTGGGTACTCCACAAATGTATTAACAAGTCAAAAAGTCAATAAGTTTAATTGATGTGTTGTTTTTTTTCAGGTTGGATGTACTTTAATTTGTTTCACTTATACGACAGTCTAGATGCCACTCCAATGTATAAAGTAACCTGCTGTATTATATTGTCTCTGTCTTGGCCGTTTTGTAATTAACAACTGTGTTCTATTGATCACCCAGCCGCAATACTAAATTTTAATTCTCTGACAAGCAACTCTAGTCCCCCATATACATGTAACACATATATATTGTTGCATTTGTTTACTCCCTTAAAAATAATATGTTTATCACCCGTCTCCTATTTTGACAGTTTTCAGAGTTGTAGTAGACTACTTGTTTGGATCATTTGCGCTTGTGTAAAAGAAGTGTAGAATGGAAAGTTAATCATTAATGTTCTTGTCCCTCGAAGCTCTCACCTAGGAGGTCCAACAAGGGCACCCTTCAACAGCAGTCTACCAGAAAACCTCAATGGACAGTAGTTGATACTTTCCACACTTACAGACATTTACTATACAAGAATAGCGCAAAACACTGCAAAAGGTCAAGTAAAGCCAAATGCATCAAATTCCTGAATGTGACCAGATTTGGGAATCACTCTTGAAATTTAATGAGGCAAAACTTTCACACCCATTAATAGAAGAGCCCATTCTAACTACCAAGTGTAAAACTGTTATCTTAATTGAAGTGCCATCTGATCTGATGTCATGTGAAGAAGTGCATAGACAATTCAATGGCAGAGTGGTCTTAAGTGTTTGCTGTAGAGAGTACAGGATGATGCCGCTTGTAAACACCCACCCCTCACCCCTTGGGGCAGGGTTTGATTGCCATAAACCCTATCTAAGTTAACAAACCAGCAATCAACATCTTGAGTTTTCATGTTGTTCCTTAATTCAACGGAAATAAGAAACATTGCATCCTGAAGGAAACCAGGTAATAAAATATGCCTTCACCAAAATATAAAAATTCTAAATGTTTAAAGTACCATAAATGTCATTGAATAGAATATTCTGTCTGAACTGTATGAAAAAAATTCCAGTACCCTGATTGTCCTACATCTAATATCAATTTTTCATAAATTATAAAATACTTATTAGTTAAAATGATATAGTCATTACATTTAACTTGCAAAATTAATCAAAATCGATGAAATCCAAAATGAATTCTATTTTTTTTTCTTTTTTAACATTATATGATATTAGATACTGGTACATACATGTACTATCAGTTTGATGCCAGTTAACATTTAGTTCATATTGTTTATTAAAAAAGTATCCATCAGCCATCAGTAAAACTTTCAAACCAATTTAACCAATCTGGGGAAAGTCGCAAAAACTTATTATACATGTTTGTATTGCTGCCCATGTATTGTGCAGAATTGACCACTTGGCTGCTGAACATGTAAACTGACTGTATTTCTCCCTTCAAATTATTAGCAGAATTCAGTAATTAAATCAGAGGCAAAATTTGTAATTTGCATTTAGGAACTAGAATAGCAATCTGTCCAAGTTATTTCTGAGTTAAGGAAGATCTACCAGCTGGTGGTTAATTCGGGGGAATTAGAAATGACACGTAGTTCTTCAGATGATGATCCGTGTCGGGCCGATCACACGGTCATAAAAACTCTCGTGATATCCCCGGAAACCGCAGCTTTAGCAATTAGAAATAATTAGAGATTTGTTAGGAGCTCTGGTCGGCTGTGTTGATCCCTATAGATGGTGCTAGTTAAGATGGGATTAACACAGAATACGATCACTTTCGGAAATCCAATCCTATCTCTTCAATTCAGACATCTTCTGATATTGCTCCTAAAATAGACTAGCTCTGGTATGCTGTTGTACCTTATTTTATTCATGTATGTATACCTTCATGGACTAAGGAAAAATTATTGCTAAATGTCAATGGAATAAATAGTTTTATTTGCACATTAAGTTAAATGAATTGGACTCAATTTGTCCCAATGAACAGAAAAAAAACCTGGAGAGCGGCAGAAATGCTTCCATTTGTAACAAGATTTCCTTACAAAAAGTTGTCTAAGACATTTGGTGACAAATTTTAGCAGATATCAAATAAATTGAATATTCTATAATTGACCCATTGATGATGTCATTTACTCACAATGTCAAAAATGTTGTTAATTTTGGTCCAAGTTTATTATGATTGCTTGACACTAAAGGTTTTTGTACCTCCTTGACAGTAATTATTACTCACAGACGAATACATTTCAAAAGACTTTCAAAATAATAGTTTTTTGCATTTACCTTTAATAGATTTGTTAGGTGGTGGACCGTCTCTATTCCAGGGCGGGTCACCATGACTGGAGAAGTCTCGTAGCTTCAGGTAACTTATAGACAAGCGAATAATAGACGCCTTGTCCAGCTGACTTGTTATGGCGGCAGGAAGGGGAAGTAACTTTGCCAACTCGTAAAACTCGTAGTTCTCTTTACCCCGCCGGGATCGAGCTGCATCGCGTGATTTCTCTTTTCTTAGTTCCAGAATACTGAAAGCAGAAAAATGTACAGAAAAAAGTGTCATTAAACTTTAATACAATTATTATCAATAATGTTACCAGACAGGGGTCTTAATTGGAACATCCAAGAAGCCACTTAAAGCAATTTTTTTGGATCAAATTTAACACAGGTGGTATAAGAGAAATGTAAAACAACACAATGTAAAATATGCCAAATGTAAAATAAAATATGCATAAAAAGTTGGTTTTAGACAAACTCTTTTTGATTAATGGCAAAAACAATAATAGTTTTAAAAAAGTTGTTTCTTTTGAATGATAATTTGTTCCATTTAACAAGAATCAATGTAGAATCTGGCATGAGTTTTAAAGAGGGATACTTCAAGACTCCTTCATGTATGTAGCCCAGATTAAGATTACAACCCTTCTTTCATAATACATGTACTAACAGGATGAACCTAAGTAATATTTATGTTCTAAGTCCTAAATACTCTTAATTCAATGGAAATCAATAACATTACAAACTAAAGAAAACCAGGTATACAAGATGCCTTTGCCAGTATATAAATACATGTATTAAGTTTTCTGTGATAAAAGTTTGTTTCAGAACAATGTTTGTTTCTTTGTTCGATAGCATTTTAAGGTTGAAGGTAATTTCACTCAGATGACTGAGTGGAAATAATCACCCTCAGTGCTGCTGGCAACAAGCAAAAACAGTACATGTTATGTGCATTCTGTAAAGCCTCCGAGAAGCTACTTTCTTTTTCCAGTACAAATTATAATGCTGCATTATACTACAGGAAATTAATATTGTATGAATGAATTAAATGCATTGTGTTTTCTAGTTATAGTTTTGACCACAAAAAGAACATTGATTTATTTTTTCCTTTCAGCACCCAATAAAAAGGGCGATTTTCAATCAGCAAGAACCGATAGTGTTAACGACAAGAGGGCCTCTTTAACACCCGGCATAATCAGAATAGAGGCAGTTTCCTTAAAAGTGGCACAACTAAGTAACAAGTACTGAGATAAGGCAAGGCAAATCAATCAGCCTCGCTAATAAGAGGGTTGACGTAATCGGGGTGATTCTCATTGCGATACCTGACTGTATGGGGCTATGTTACGCTCGAAAGCTTTTCACCACATATCACTTTGTCTGCAGAGCAAAGAAGAAGCGGGCCCAAGTTCATTGAAATAAGGAAATGCACTTCCTACTTAAGATGGATGAAGTTTGTCGTTTTCTGTGGACAGGATAAAACAGAGGCAGGATCTAGTGACAATGAAACTTCCTGTCTGACCACCAACTCGTCCTCTCTTGGGGGGTTTATCTCAACCAATTTATCAAACTGCGGCAAAAAATCCATACCTCTAATCATAAAAGGTAAATTCTCTAACGACGCCTCCAGAACTAACCAAGTTCCGGTTTTGTAGTGGTTTGCTTGCAAAAGGTAATCAAAGTCAGATTTAAATTAGAATCAGATCCTAGAAAGACATACACAATCAGAAATGGATAAATACTTGATGATAGTTCAGGAAGAGGAGCTACCTTGCTAACTCCATATCACCAATCACATAAACAAACTTCATTCACACTAAAACAAACTCAGAATCTTAGTGGTCATGAATGCAAATTTCAGGCTTCATATTCACCGCTTTAATTCCAAATTGGCTCCTCTTTTTAGGGTCTTCCATGAAATTCAATATGACCCGAAGAAGGTTTATCGATACTATAAATGGGCATTTGTATAACATATACCCAAATTTTGTTTCAGAAACAAATTTTTAATCAAGAATGAAAGAAATAAACTTTGTTGAATAAGCTGCATGTATGACTTGGATATTTTAATATGTATTGGAATTCATAATATATACCGGTAATTAAATAGCATAGTTATTTTACAACAAATGAAAACCAAGTCATATTTCCACTCAGATAATAGTTTTTCTGCTCATATACTGAATAGTCTTATCCGTCGCCATTGAGCAGTCGGCTGGGGGCATCTCTGTCCGCAAGTTAAGGGCCTCAAATTAAATTTTGAAAATGAAAACATATTTTAGTGTGTTAAGGTTTGAGGCCAACATAGAAGCCACAGTTTATGTGTTGATTTTCCTAGGGTCCTACACTATTCATCAAACGGCAGTAGTCATATGGTCAGGACAAATGACCTTTTAAAAGATTAAAAATAACTTTTGAATAAAGGTCATTTTTATACAAAACGATTACAACATGTCTTATGGAATCAAAAAATCTTCACTGTGGAAGCAATTAGATCTTTGAAAAATTGTACTCACAATATTGCGAGTTACCAAAAAGTTATAAAAAAAATAAATAAAACATTTTTCGCCTTGCAAGAAACATTGGGAATACCCAATTTAAATAGTTAAACTAAAATGCTCAGAAAATGCAAATAATTATCAAAATTTTGCGCCCTTTTTAGATTTTTTAGCTGAATCCATAAACATTGTTGATGAATTTTTGCAGGGCAACTGATAGAGGCATTCTAAAAGACTATTTAATTGGATTAAACTTTGGGACCTTTTTGAACAAAAATTCCGGTCTAAAGAAGATGCAATAAAAAATTATAAACATAAAATATGATTTATCAAATGAAACATACCATGAATGCTGAAATCTGGACTCCACGGAGGGGTGACATGTCATAAAGAGAGGGAACATGGTGCGCTGTTAACAAGACGATGTTAACACAGACTGCCTACTTCATTTGCTAGAGACAAGTCCACTAATCAGACTGGCCCACACATTTTCAACTAATACCACAAGAAGAGAGCACCGGTTATATAGCCTTTATGTTACATGGCAGCGGCTAGCAAATAGGCTAGGTTTCTCTACTGTCACAGGAAATCAAAAAGTCCAGTGAAAGTATTTCACCGATATTAAAAAAATAATGTTAATGGTGATTACCAATGACACACTATACTTTAAGATGGGGACAGACATGTAATACATTTATAAAAATGCAGTTCCAAGTAGACCTAAGAATGGTAAAAACTGTAAAATGTAGAAAAACTCGATTGCTACATAATGTCTCCACAAGAAAAAGAAATTTCCACAAGACTGATCACAAGAAGTAACTGCCGGAATTGACTAGATAGAAATTTACATAACTCCTGTTTTTGCTTTAAAGTTCAGAACAGACAGGGTTACTATTCCAAAACACCAATGACAATGAGAACAGAAGAGACTACAGCAGTTCACAGAAACCCAGTCACCAATTAAAACATTGCTTAAAGGCCATCTGATTAAATATGTCCAAGAAGTAATAAAGGCGATAAGACTCCAAAATGGCGGGAGTAAGAATTTAACGGAATAGAGAAAGACAGTTCACTACATCGATGTTTGTACATAGTGAATGGAAGCGCTCAGGGACATTGGCTAATTACACAGATGTGAAGTTAGCGGAACTAGAAAGGTGTCTCTTAATCAGAGGCGGGGACAAGCTAATGCAATTTTACCATGGCAGCCTCAGCCCAAATCTCTCGCCGCAGCTTAATCAACACTCTAGCGACTCCCCTAGATAATTCTATTAAATTTCGTCCCATATCCGACTATATTTTACTCCATTAATGCAGAGAAAAAAAGACAGTTTCTCCAAATGCCCAATATTCGGCGCTTGATTCAATTATCCTGTTGCCAAACAAGCCGGTAATTTATTTTTGGTTTCTTGCAATAATAGATTGATTTGATTATGTAGATAGTTTGTGTGGTGATAAGGCAATTGTAAAGACAATGGGCGGAAACGAAGGTTCGTTATATCCACACTTTCTCACAATATTCATTTTCATTGAAAATCCACCAAGATTTCTAGTTGGTCTTCAACAAACTTACGATAGAGGCAGTTTTCTCTTGCTAAGCTGTCTTGACAATCCACAAATGAGCCGAAATACAAGAAATTAAAAGCCATCGTGCTGCTAAAGACTGGCGTCACAGCATCTGATCTGGGATCAAGTGTGCAATTTATCGCCACTTCACTTTTGACAATTGGATTGATGACTCTTCACTATGGTCATTTCCCTGCATTCCCTATCAAGGTTTGAATAGAGTTTCGATTGGAAAATAACCCAGTTAATAAACAAAAGTGGGCTGATATGAGGTCAATATTGCCCTCTTAAGACTGTTGATAGGACTTGATGAAAGCAGTAAATTTACCCCAACAATAGGAACTAATTTCTAACATTTAACCTTACACAAATGTAAATGTAAATAAGAATCAATTTAAAAAAAAATATATATATTCAATATTTGTTCTTTATTGTATATATTTTTTTAAACTTTAATGTCAAAATAACTTAAAAAATAAATTATTCAATAAAAACAATTTTTCAATTGCATAAATATATTGAACAAATATACTCTTTCCTAGACACAAATAATATTTTATATTTTTATTTAAATATTTAAACTGATTTAAATAAATCTCATAACATTTGTTGACCCTGATCAAAAACAACAAAAAAATTTAATTGTTACACATTCAATATAAAAATATCTTTTATTCCTTAAAAATTTTGAACATTGAACATTTCTAAAGAAAACAGGCTTGACATATGGTACCACTGAATCTTATATTAATGAGACAAAGAAAAAATGGTCTGCCAAATGGTGCATGTTGAGGAAAATACGGAAATGGATAAAAATGTCATTGCAAGATAACTGTTAACATAATGTATCAACATTAACTTTTAACAAATATGGAATAACCTACTAAGTAAGCTAAGTAAAATCTGTTTGCTCTTAAAATCTGATTGCCCGACTGAGAGGAGGTCCACTTCTGGAAGCCCGGTTTAAATTCAAGTTGAAAAATAATATATATTACACAGCAGTTTAATAACATATATACTTTTATTACTAACACTAGGCAAACTTCAAAGAGACGGTCTTTCAAACCTCTATGTGCTAAACACTTTTTTAATTTATACATTAATTCTGAATAACTTGTATGTATATACATTTATACTTTTTTTCATCTCTTTAAATGTATCTTTTTAAATAATTAATTGTTGTTTACATGTACTATTCATTGTTGTAAGGCATTGTTTCAGTCCCACAGCTTTTATGAAGAACTGAGCATATGCTGATAGCTTACGTCCATGTTTAAATGGAGATTTTCTTATTATTATTATACTTTTACTGATGTATTTGTAAATGAAAATATGCACTACATTTTCTCCTTTTTTTATGTATGTTGCTGTTGCATTTGATTGTTAACGGCAACTTATATACTTTTTTCTCTTAGCTGACTTCCATTTCAAATTGAAACATTTAACAGCTAGCATATACATATATAATGTACCTCATAATGAAGCAATTAACTGGGTATCCATATTAACCTTGAGTTTGGTATTTCCCCCAAATGGTGAAACAAGGGAATATGATCACTCTGACGTATCAAGCGGTTAGAGGGAGCTTCCTGTTGCCCTGGTGCTAAAGGGAAACAGAGAGCTTATCTGTTTGTGATGTCTGTATTGCATCCTGCTGTAGTCCTGTATTTGTTCCGTTTTGTCTTTGTTTGTTGCCAGTGGTGCCAAGAGTGGTTTCCTTCCCACATTGGGCTGACATGCCTTCCTGTGAGTGAATTAACACTAAGCACTGTGGTAAACCCCAATCAAACAAACAAAGATATCCACATATCAAATTTTAATTGGACCAATAAAACTCTTCTGCCTAGAATTATGCAGATCAGGACAGACAGAAAAGTTTAATAAAAATAAAATTAACAATTTTTGAAAGATTGTGGGAGTCAACTCTCGTATTAATGCAAATTAAGGCTTCACATTGTACGCAAAATTCAATCAATTAAGATTATTTAGATAATTGTTCTTGTTAATTTTATCAAGATATACATGTATATTTCTTAAAAGTAATCACACAGGCACAGGGATGTAAGATATTTAGATTAGGTACATAATTAAAATTCTGACAAAGATTGAGGAAAATCTAATGCTGATGATACCTTGGTTGTGTTTCGGTGAAAGAAGGGTGGGTTAAGTCCAGAATACATGTAGTACTTACAAGTACAGACCTATTCCGCTAAGACTGTTACCTACTTTACTCTATACCTTTTGTTTTGAATGACTCAATGAGGATTACGTTAAACATTGGCGGGGAATTTGTCGGTTGGATGTAAAGACCAGATGTCGAGGTTTACCGTACAGGTACCACAACAAACTATACTCACTTATATTTTGTGTGTGACGTTCCCTATCGACATTTCTCTTTATAACTCAGCCAAAGACTTAACAATAGCATTTCTCCTTGTTCACACAGAACACAGGGCCTAGGGAAATATCCTAACTATTTTCAAGTATACATGGAATTGAAGTTTTCCTGTTCACAAATCACAAACAAAAAGTCTGAAGTATGTGTAACTGTCATTGGAGAATTTAGGAGTAACATAGAGTTTTATATTGTTGCAAGCTTCTACAGTTGATTAGTTGATTGAAATGTTGAAAAGAAAATACCTATTAATTAGGGTATCTACTGGGCAGAGCTTGGTAAAATGTCAGGGTGAACCACTGAGAATTGAAACTGAGGTAATGTGTACAGCACTTACTAAATTCAGTCTCTCAGGGCAGGTTAGGACTGTGCACAACCTCGCCCACGCAAAATGTGTCATCCAGGAAACAGTCAGCAATTTGATTGAGCAACTATTGCAACGCTCACATCACAATTACTGCATGTGTTAAAATTTGGTTTTTGTAATAAATTTATAATTTCTTTATGCAACAGGCATACTATTCATCTTAATACTAATGTTAACACACAGTTTACCTCACTACTTAATATAATCTCTTCTTCTATTGAGATAAATATTAAATCCTATTAAATTTTTGACACAATAATGTAAATATGGCTTTTTGATATTGTAACTTTATTCTACAGCCACTAAAACATGGTATGTTTTGACCTCTTTTTTTTAATAAACGAACTACATATCAAGCCTGTTAGTGACAGCGCCACTGTTTAAATAAAATAAATTTTGTAAGCAACATAAATAGAACATGCATTTCACATATTAAACTTAATAGCTATTTGTTAACTATAATTAAGTCTTAAGTACACTGTAATAATTGAAATTTAGGTAATATTTAAAAAATAAAATTAGAATTTGATACTTCAATTTGCACTATAGAATGTGACACATAATATTGTATGTTGAATAATTAATTGCTTTCTAAATTTGAAACTTGATTACAGTGAATCTAATTAAGAAATCCGCCTTCAAGTGACAATGTCAAAAATTGATCTAAATATATTTTGTTTCTTAATATTCCATAAATTGTATAATTTCCCACTGTAGAATCTATGTTTTCTTTGTATTTAAATATGAGTAACAATTCAGCTCTTAAATTGGCTTTGTATGGCTTTTTGACATATAATTTACTTTTGACATATACATTGTCATATACTTGCATTAAAATTTATACCTTTTTACCAAAAAATCACCCAAATGTACAGTATACATGTACATCAAATAGCTAGGAATATCACTTTATCAATATGTACAAACAGTTGATAAGACTAATATGCTATTGTGCCTTTATGGTGATGTAATATATAACTGTTGTTAAAAGAATAGAGATACATGTAGTCTAGACAGTCCAATGTCAGGCAGTCCTTATGTGCAAAGGTGTCTTTTGCTAAACAATAAGACAAACCTTATTGAATGATTCTTTGTGAAGTTGGATGGATAACTCTTAAATATAGATGGAACTTTGTGATATAGTGGATATACCCCAAACTGAGGGTAAACTTCTCTGTTTACCCTCAGAGTATCAGAGACTGCTCAATTTGCCATCAGAGTATCAGACTGTTCAGTTTACCCTCAGAGTATCAGA
>JARFOD010011460.1:0-11368 GCA_031763545.1 Mopalia muscosa
TTTAACGTCGTACTCAAGGGTATTTCACTTACATGACGACGGACACAAATACAGAACATCACAAACAAATCTGCTTCTTATTACCCTTTAGCTCTGAGAACAACAGGACAACAGACAGCAACCTCTGTTCTCGCCTCTTACGATCGACTGAGGAAGCCAAGGGAGTATTCTGCAGGGCCATGGCCCACCCGCTCCCTCGCGGGGCACCAGAAAGCAACCACTTTTCTCGCCTGTTATGATCGACCAAGGAAGCGGAGGGAGTATTCTGCAGGGTCATGGCTCACCCGATCCCTCACGGGGTAATATTCCTCCAGAGCTGATTTTATTTAATGTTCCTGATAATTAATAGTTTCATCAGTTGGAATAATTTAAAGTGCGAGTACAAAAAGCTTTTTTGTTCCTGCTTTTTTGTAAATTAAAAGTAGCACATTTGTCAGTATGTTTGCTCTAGCTTGACAAATCAAGGAACATGAAAAATCAAAACCTAATTTTCCCAATTCCCATGTCAGTGCGAATGGTAAAGGTGATCATTGTGACATTTACCTGTATTTTGAGTTTATCGTTGGAATCCGTCAGTTGATCTATTCTGGCTTCCAAGTCGGACTAAAACAGAAATACACAACAAATATTACACCATCATATTTCAACAGGGATAACCTAGCTGTTGCTTATCTCAAACATATTTTATTGATAAAATCACACCAAAAAACATGTAAAAGTTGACCTCTATTTGGCAGAAGACTGTGTTCAAAATTCTGACTACAGAAAGCAGACTCAAGAGCTCCAAAAAGAAATATCCTGGCTAAAAACCCTACTCTGTGTTACTGGCCTTAGCCAAAACACAGAAACAGTGGTGTTTAATGGTAAAACAGACTGTAGAATCGCTATAGCTGCAACATTAAGCTCTTCTTTATAGGACAGGGGTTATTTAGAATGTTAGCTGATTAAGCATTGCAAAATGAGATATTTAAGTAGTTCTCTATGTTGCTTTAATGAATGACCCCATTTTCAATAAGAGCACAGTTTAGCATCATATAAAGGTGCATTCCAAATTTGAACTCTCCATTTTAAGCGGCTTTTGGCTTTTATCCTCTTCACGTGGTCATGTAAAAAAAATGACAGATCTGGACATATTTGTGGCTATGGAAACCTGAAATTTGTTGGTAATGATCACATTTTCAATAGGAGTCTAGTTTAGCATCATATTAAGCTGCATTCCAAATTTGAACTCTCTGTCTTAAGCTGTGTATTTGTTGCCATGAAACTTGAAATGTGTTGGGAATTATCTCATTTTCAATAAGAGTGTAGTTTAGCATCGTATTAAGCTGCATTCCAAATTTGAACTCTCTATCTTAAGTGGTTTGGCTTCTATCCTGTTCAAGTAGTCATGTAAAAAAAAGTGACAGATACAGAAATATTCGTTGCCATGGAAACCTGAAATTTGTTTGGAATAACATGATTTTCAATAGGAGTTTAGTTAGCTTAATATAAAGCTGCATTCCAAATTTGAACTCTCTATCTTAAGCGGTTTGGCTTCTTTCCTGCTCCCGTCGTCATGAGGAAAGCTGGACTGACTGACTGACCGACCGACAGAGTTATAGAGCTGCTCAATCACAGCTAAAAATACAGACAAATTAAAGCTTGACTTACAATAAGGCTGGCTTCATTGTTGACACTTTCCCTGGCTTGTTTTAATCTAGATTTTTGATCTTCTAATAGCGTTCTCTTCTGAGTATTATCTCTCTCTACTCTGTTAATTCTGTAAGAAAAATGATTTTTTTTTTTAAATTTCACTAAAACAAACATTATGTAAACTCAAATATAAAATGGTATTAAAATAAAGTTTTAAATTTGAACTGCCCTATGACTAAGACATTTTGTGTAAGAAATGTCTATCGGAGTCGTTTTTATTTTGTGGATTTACAATTGCAAATTTTAATATCTACATGTACTTTTGTGTAATAGTTCAAACATTTGTTGTATTTCACTGTGTATTCAACATAAATTCTGTGTACAGAATACACCACAGTGCACAAGGTAGCCAGGTCTGCTTCAAACCGCATCAGCTGTGGTACAAATGTTTATGGTAGCAAAGTTGTGTTTCTACTGCTGTTTATACCTCTACTTTCAAACTATTAAATCGTTGTTATTAAAGTGACACATGGACGATGTCAATTTTCTCAGCAAATTTTGATTCATGTTTCCAGGGTTATTTTTAAAAAAACGTGTGCATGCACCTGCATTAATTAAATAAAATTAGAGCAGATTTGTTTACCTGTCCTGGAGAGATTTAACCTGGTCACTCATCGTCTCATTCTCAGTCTTCAATGTTCTGATGACACCTGTCTGTCGTGTTACCTCATTACTAGAACTCTAAAACAGAGAATATACACAATTCTTTGTGGTTAGAATAGTTTGGGTTAACATCATAGAAGTCTCTTTCTTTGATTGGTTGATTGATTAAGGTTTCCCACCGTGCTAGAGGATATTTCATTTATATGACGGCGGTATATTTCAACAATAGTTGACACTTCTTTAACCATAATATATGAAGTGTTTTTGATTATGTTCGAAAATTAATTATCCTCCAGTGCTAAGACGACATGTTTGATGTCAAACTTGAGGCTATTTAAAAAGATCTTTGTGAGTTTTACTTTGCAAAAATCAATTACAAGAAAAGCACATTAATTGTATACTATAATGAGTAATTCTTTTAAAACAATCTTTTTTTTCCCACATTTAATCGCATACATTTGCATCTTTGGTGCCCTAATAAACAGATAGCCACAAATATAACGATCACACACCTTCAGTCTATTTTCCAATGTTTTCCACTCCTGGTCTGAATGTTTACTTTCACTTAAGGAGGTCTCTTTTATTAACCGAGATTCCAGGTCATTTCTCTCTGCCAGAGCTTTCTCTAGGTCTGTAGTCAGCTTCTACAAAAATATAAGAACATAAGACTTACCAACATATTTCCTTTGTGACATACTTACGGTTATTTCAACTAACAATAGGTTGTCAGCCAAATGATGAAGGAAACAATCTTCAATGGAAACAATGACAAGAAACAGGGAGCCACTTCCCAAAATGCCATATAACAACAAAACTATTGATACATTTTTCTAATGATGCCCAAATAATATATTTAAATTTGTCTTAAAATATAGGTCAGAATTAATCTTCCTCCAGTGGCTAGTAAAAGCAGCATTTGACGGTCATCAGAACATACAGTGTTCTTGCCATATTCAGATTACCTCAGCCCAAACAATACAGTGTTTCTGTTTACTTTTTTCTATGGTATCCTACTCATTATCATAATTCTCAGTTACCTGTATATTTTGTTTGGACATTCTCAGCCTCTGATTGGCCAGGTTTAAATCAGATTGAAGTTGTTGATTGGTCTCTTTCAGATCATTCACAACCTTTAGGGCATTTGCTCTGGAATCCCTCAATACTATCAACTAAAACAAAAAGACAGGGAGTAAGTTATTAAACTAAATATTACAACTGTTTGTTTGTTTGATTGGGGTTTAACATCATACTCAAGGGTATTTTACTTCTATGACAATGAACTGTCCACTTCACACTGCTCCTTTCCTAATTACAGTGGAAAACCTTGAAGAAACCTCATAAAAAGCACCTCCAAGACTGCCAAAGCCACATTATGTTACTCGCTGATATACCTGATGGTAGACAGAAGGACTCGATCCCTTGAACGGCAAATCAACCAAATATTATAAACAAACCTTATACTTTTTTCCCATGTTTAACAACCACCTGCCAGATCAATGGGTGGATGAAACCATGCCCATGTGATAGAATTGTTTGTTTGAGTCAGGGCTTACTCTCAAAACCACTGGCAACACACAAAGACAAGATAGGATAATCACAGAATACAGACATCAGAAACATATTGGCTTTTTGTGGCCCCTTGACCTGCGAGCTCCCTTTCAACAGCCTTCAAACAAGTACAGGGTGTAAAGCTGTGTAAACAGCTTCATAATAATCTCATAACGATGAACAACTCTCTACACAACACTAAGTAAAAAACATAACTTCAATAAATCTCAATTGTTTCACTTACTGCACCTAGCCAGCTTTTTGTTTGATTGGGGTTTAACATCATACTCAAGGGTATTTCACTTATATGACGACAGACTGTCCACTTCACACTGCACCTAGCCTTATTAGGGTGGAAAATCGATAGGAATCCTCATAAAAACCACCCCCGCAACTGCCAGTTCCATAACATGTGACTCGTTCATATATCTGATGGGTGACAAGGCAGAATCGATCCCGTTTACTGTACATCGAAGCAGGTTTAAGCGAGCACGCCACCACTAAACCACGGCCGCAGGCCCTAGCCATGAAGCAGCTTGTTTTATAGGACTGTTCAATTGAAAGTTAAATGCCAAAACTATTCACTGTGTTCTGTATACAGGCAATTACATAGCACTTTGTTTGTTTGTATGATTGGGGTTTAACATCATAACCAAGGGTATTTCACTTATATGACAATCAATTGTCCACTTCTCACTACTCCTTGCCTAATAACGGTGGAAAACCGGGATGAAATCTAATAAAAACCACCGTTGCGATTGTCGGAGCCATATCTTGTGACTTTCTTTTAGAGGTATGTTAATTCACTCGTACAATTCGAGAATGTGTAACGAATCTAAAACAGCCAGTGACAATTCCTGAAGAGTTTTTAGAAAATGAGAAACAAGGCTATATAAGTTTGAATAGATAAGAAAAAGTTGCCAATATTTCAAATTATGACAAAAATATAATTTCATACTCATTCAGAGCAATATTATAAGTTTACCTGTTGTTGCAGACTGTCAACTCTCTGTTGTGTGGCCTTAGATTTCTTGGATTGTGATTTCTGAGCAGCTGATCTGGACTGAGTAGGAGAGCCAGTACTCATAAACACTGGTGATGTGGAGGCATCGCGATATACTGCCAACATAAACAGTAACAAAATTTGATGATGTGATTGAGCAACAGACAAAGTAGAAGCCTGGGTCTTGGATTTATCTGCACATTAAAACTCAACTACTCAATAAATCCCAACAGATGAGAGAGTGATTGTTTGTTTGATTGGGGTTTAACATCGTATTTAAGGGTATTTCACTTATATGACAATGAATAGTCCTATTCATGCTGTTCCTTGCCTTATTATGGTCGAAAACCGTGATTGTTTGTTTGATTGGTGTTAATCGTGCTCAAGGGTATTTCACTTATATGACAACCGATTGTCCACTTCACATTGTATACAGTCTTAATATGGTGGAAAACCGGGAAGAAACCTCGGAAAAACACCCCCACAATGGCTGGAGCCATATCTTGTGACTCAATAATATACCCCATGGTCAGACTCGATCCTGTGAACGGTAAATTGGAGTAGGATTAGGAAGCGTACATGCTAACACTAAAACCCCGGCCAATAGATGATTGAGGATAGAGTGTCAGCCAGACGTACACGTTAATAGGACTACCTCTTTTTCCAGCACCAAAGCCATGGTGATTATGTTTATTTTGTTGATTTAATGGGGTAATGTCATACTTAAGGTTATTTCACTCATATGGCCGCATGCACCCTCAATGGGTGAAGGTAACCGACCTTGAGTGTTAAATATCTGAACTGCTTTATAAAAAATGCTGCATAACAAAAAAAAATGTTACTAATAACCAAGTAGTCATGGAAATAAAAGCAATTAATACCATATAAATTAATGTCCAGCTTGTAATATTGCATTTCAAAGGAATCATTTCAGTCGGTTTGCCACCTTTTTCAATTAAATGATGTTTATTTTGTTGTTGGATTGGCGTATAACATCGTACTCAAGCGTATTTTACATTTATGATGACGTGCCAGCCCAATGGGTGAAGGAAACAACCCTCAACACCACTGGCAACAAACAAAGACAGGACAAATACAGGAGGACAACAACAGGACACAATACAGACAGCACAAACAGATCGGCTTCCTGTTCCCATTTAGCTCTGAGAGCACCAGGGCAACATGAAGCTCCCTCCAACCACCTGTTTCAATTAAATGAAAACAGTGAAAACTTACCCTTAGTAGTGGAAACTTTAGCTTTACTCCCGTTTCTTGTGTGGGTCGGTATGACTTTTTGTTTCGATGTTCGATGTGTCAGAGCAGATCGATGAGCATTCTTAAACCTCAGCTGAAATAATGTAATTTAACAAAATTCAACAAAAAGGGTGTATTACTTATTGTATTATTTGAGTTAATACCATACAGGTTATATCCCCCACAAGAGGGTGTGCCAGAGAAATGACTGAAGAAACCACTGTTGGCTCCACTGGCAACAAACTAAGACAATCATGCAATATAAAATACAGAGACCCCTCCTGGAAACAAATTTTAATTTCTCGCGACCACTTATTTTCAGGTTAAAAATTATCACCAGATTCTATATCCAACAATATGGTTAGAAAAAAAATCTTTAACATCATATACTATAGGAAAAGCATAAATGTGAAGTGTTTTGATAATGTTTGAAAGTTACTTTTCCTCCAGTGCTAAGGAAAGAGAGTACTGCTACCCTTTGCCAGAGGGCAACATACCTCCAAAATATCAGATTGTATCTCAGGTAATGAATTTATCACAACAAAGAGTTATAAAACTGAAATAATCTACTTTGATCTGTTGTTGTGGATACATTTGTCAAGTTGACTAAGTTTTAGATAAGACAAAAAAATATCTATGGGTACCAATGGCTTCTCAATCCATATTAGTAAAGAATGGCATTTTGAAGGAATGCAAGCCTCATCATCACTGGGAACAACAAGAAGCATAGGTCACAATAAAGGGCACAAGAGGACACCAATACAAACCAGATTCTTGTCTCCCATTTTGTGCCAAGTTGCACAATAACTCACCAACACGGTCATGAAACATAACACGTCACATTTTTGAAGTTTTAAATGGAGATTTGACTTTCTAAGTTTCATGAAAGTGTGTTATATAAAAAAGCTGTAACAATATGTTCATAACATTTTATAACCAATGTCAGACACAGTCCAGAGTCTACAGAAACATTTATGTCTGAGTGGCATGAATGTTCAAGTCTGATCGTTTTTATGGATCAAGTGACAAGCCGAATGGAGCTGGTCAGTGCGACTTGCCTACCCTAGAAAAAATTGACGAGTAAAACAAGTTGTCACTTAGGAGCACTTTGAAACCGTTTTGTGTATATTTGTGTTAGAGCATAGCACCAAATATTATTATCAGCGCATATTTTGATGGCCTATTGGTGTATTTCAAATAAATTATGTGTACAGAATACTCCAGAAAGCACCGGGTAGGCAGGTCTGCAGTGCCAAGGGAGATAAATCTGTTACTCTCATAACTGACAGTGCCCTATATGACTTAAAATAACAAGATTTGGATATTCAGCTGAATTACATTGTTAGACAATCACATGGGTGGCATTGCCTGTAATGTGAGTAAAAGATTTCTCCCATTTTTGTCCTTGGCCAACCCTATTGGTTTTCCTGTTTAAGTCATATACAGGACTATTTCTCCACTCACTAAACCATAAGTTTATATTACAGGTTTTATATATACTGTATTATGATCTAGCTAGATCTACCTTTGTCTTAGGTTTCTGAGTTGGTGGGCTGTAATCTGTAGTTGAAGAGGTAGAGCCTGGTGTAGCCAGGAAAGACTGAGCAGTGGAGGCAATGGCTCGTCCCAGGGTGTCACTCTCGGTTAACGTCTCTTCACTGGGTAAAAAAAGATAACATACAACACAGATATTATATATGTTATTGTCTGGGAAAAGCTATTATATAGTTATTTATATTAAAATCAAAGAAGTAGACAATGGATAGTAATAAGAAAACCAATCCTAGCAATGACCTACAATGAGTTCAACATTCTGGTAGAAATTTTTCATTATTTTTATATTCGCTTAAACTACAAACCTAAGAGGGATAGCGACAAAAAGATTTTTAATTTTCCTTCTTTAGAAAATACCTCTGATATGATTCAGTATGAGTTGATGTCCTTTTGATCATCACTAACACCCATGTAAACTACACTGACCTGTCGGATGGAATTTCTTCCCAGTCATCATCATTAGCTTCTTCATACATCGATGAGGATTTGTCTGTACTCGAGCTGATATTTCGGGGGTTCTATAAGTTAAAGTTGAATATTGTAAACTGGTCATGTTAGAAATTGTGGTGCAAATAAAATTCAAATACTGGAGTTTTGAGTAAAGATGTTACGACAAGAGATTAAAATGACGATGCCACTTTATGACAACAAAGAGCAGTATACTATACTTTAACATTGCGACTGTTGGTTTTGAGATAAATATAAAGATTTTATTAATTTTGTATCTGGTAATTTGCAATATTGCCTATTCTGTCAGTGTTAAAGATTGTGCAAAGGGATAATGTTATTTCTCAAAGGTCATCACTCGGTTGTCATTATATCGTAACCAACTGATATTATTTTATATAATTTAAGTTTCATTAAAAAAAAAATAGTAATTTCAAAGACAAGAAACTTATCCTGAACAGTATTATATATATAAAGGTTTGGGCCTTGAGGGAGACAAGCCTTCGAGCTAATTTAGCTACCCAGTTTAAATAATATTGTTATTATTATTATTATAAACTTAATATTGTCAGAAATTGAGTCTTATGTTATTATGCAATATAGACATATACCTGTCCAAGATGTGGTGTTCTCTTCAGACGTTTATTTCTACTAGCTCCAGTTTTCACCGATGCCATTTCCCTCCTTAATAACATCTTCCCTCTCTCCAGATGTTTCTCTAATCTATACAAAATGTTTGGTAAAGAGACAGTTTTAGTCATATCATTTTCATTTATGTACCAAATTTACTGCATGAAATCAATACCATAAGCGTTTGTTTGATTGTTTGATTGGGGTTTAACGTCAAACTCAAGGGTATTTCACATATATGATGATGGATTGTCCACTTCATACTGTTCCTTGCCTAATAACAGTGAAAACTGAGAAGAAATCTCCAAAAACCATCCCCCCTATTGCCAGGGCAACATCGTTTGACTCCTTCATATACTTGAGGTAAGCGCACTCGCTAACCACTTAGCCACGGCCGGGGCCGATGGGTGGGGGGATTTGTTTGTTTGTTTGATGTTTAATGTGACGACGGAAAAAAATACAGAACATCACAAACAAATCTGCTTTCCGTTACCCTTTAGCTCTGAGAACACCAGGGCAATGGAAAGCAACCTCTTTTCTCGCCTCTTATGATCGACCGAGGAAGCCAAGGGAGTATTCTGCAGGGCCATGACCCACCCGCTCCCTCACGAGGCTGGGTGGGGGGAAACTAGGCTTGTCAAGACAGGACAATGCAATACAAAGACACAACAGGAAGCTCCCTTCAAACCCCACTCACTATTATTAGCGAATGTGACCAGTTGTAGCAAACCCTGTCACAACCATAATGTGATTGATGCCTAACATATAAATGGCAAAAAAAAAAATAATAAAAATTGCATAAATTTAATTTGTCTACAATTCATGGGGCATAATGAGTTCTAATCAATGGTGATTTTGTCTTGCTGAAGGCGAAACTAAGATAAACTTGACTGTAGACAAACCTATGCATTTCTCTCTTCAGACTGGCAATCTCCATCCTATAGGAAGCTCCTGTCTGGGTCAACTCAGTCAGCTCAGATCTTAAAACCCTGATATAAACAAATGTTATAACTTAATTCATTTATTTCTTTCTTTATTTCTTACTTTATCAGCGGTTGAAACAGTGGATTTATATTTCAGTTTAAAATCTAAGTAGGATCCTCAAGCACACATGCTACCACTTACCATGGCAGTGGGCAAAATTGGAAAGAAATTTTGTTTTAAAAAGAGCTTGGGATTGTGTATATTTTTTTGAAGGCCTATGTAAAACAATAATGCAACTTGCATTAAAAAAATGCCATGACATCTGTTTGATAAAGACATATCGTAGCTGTTTAGACGATGGAACTTACTTTCTCTCCTGCAGCAGTTTATCTCGCAGATTTGTCACATCTCGCAGCTCCTTTGAACACTGATTCAACTTTCTGTCTTTTTCTTCCATCTGTGGACATAAAGCATTGTGAAATAAAACGCAAATATATACTCCCAATATTACTCCATACTAATACATAATGTGCAGTTTTACTTCTTGGTAGTTGTAAATTGTTAAAATTAGTCAAACATTTTTACAGACAGCCTGACTGTTTGATGTTTCAACCATTTTGTGGCTGCTTTTTCAAAAAATATATGAATTATAAATTAATTAAACTTGGAAAATTTTAAAAGCCGAATATATGGAGATTGATGTATCGTCTTACTCTAGGCCAATAAAGCCCCCATCCCCCCCCTCCCCTCCCCCCCCCCCTCCCCAGATCCCTGTTTAAGTGCATTGTATGGGAGTGAACTGGCGTTTTCTTATTTCACTGAAACACGGTGTACAAAACACTGTAAAGATGTCAATCTGATCTGATCATTACTATAGCATCAGTTATTTACAAATGTCTGTACCTGTCTCTGTACTGAGGTAATTTGAGAGGAATAGTGCTCAGTCCTCTCTACATCTCTCTCTTCCAACTGGAATTCTAACTCTGAAAATTAAGACAATGTTTAAGAATAATCCATGTATCTTTTTTTATTAGTCCTGTGCTAAATGTTATAGATTTGTTTTTCAGCACCAAATGATGCTACATCTTCACCTGGAGTAAGGATACTAAAAATAACCACCTAGATTTCCATCCTTTCTATTTTCATACTGTCAGCTGTATATGAATATTATTTGCACAACAGATTATTAATGTAAAAAAAAAAAGAACTCTAAATGTTTTCAACACTTATTTGTCTAGTATACTGCTGGTTGTACATTCTCATTATAAAAATAAGATCTAACAGACCAAAACACAATAAACAATCAAACAAACAAAAACTATTACTGAAAACACTGCATATCACATAGAAAAATGGATGTATGCACACGGGTTTAAAAATGTATGTATAATCACATACAGAGAGAGCAGGTAAGCAGGAGTTGTCTCCCATATACTCACCTTCTTTCTCTTGTTCCAGAGCCAGTCGTAACTCATGAATAATGGCTTTGTTTTGGCTGTTCTGTACACGTAACAAATCATTCTCCTCCTGAATGTTCATACTGTGGGGACAAAATATAAATCCTAGATATTAAATTTAACATAACATTGACCAACTTGTTATTAATTTAAACATTTATGTAGATCTCCAAGTTTGTTTAATAATAATAATAATAAAAGCTTTATTTATTGAGGGTACAAATTAAACTCAGTCAACAAGTTGTTGATCTTCCCT
>JARFOD010011471.1:0-11367 GCA_031763545.1 Mopalia muscosa
GAAGTAGCAATTTGAAAAAGAGGTAGCAAAAATGTACTTTTTATGCAAAATATTTTTTTCTGTAAGTTTTAGAAAAACATTATTTACTTATTATTGTTCTGCAGAAAAAGACGATTCAGAATATATATACACGTGTCGCAAAATTCATAGTAGTTTAGAAGTAAAACGGCCAAATGTAAAAATACTCTGTAGGGGGGGTTAGAGTATCCTTAATTTCTCTAGATAATCAGTATCTATCAGTCAGTATCAGCCGGTATTACCTCAACATGCTTCCACTTGGAGTCGAACCTCTGAACCTTTGCACAACCAAGATGCTAAGATGCAATGGTGCTGAGTTTATGGACCATGTTCTGTTGACATCATGACCCGGCTTAGTTCCGAAACGAAACAATTAATCACAAGCAATAAGCTGCTGGCCTTTAATATGTACTCTTCTTCTAAATTGAATTGCCAAAATTTATTTTTATATATTCCCAACCATAGTCAACAGACCTTGACCCAATTACAGACTACACTAGCGTTATATACAATACAAATTAACTTTTATAAATACTAGTATTTTAAAACCATTGTCAATAATGAAAAATATATGTGCATATATTGATATTGACATCAGCCACTTTTCCTGTACAGTTTTTTTTCATTCTTAACAATGGTTTTAAAATAAACCGAAATATTAAATCACCATGTATCCATCCGTACCTGTTATTGGAATTGTAAGTTTGCTCTTCTTCGAGATGATATTAAGATACCTAAATCTGTTACCTCCCATTCTCAATAACTCTCCAAATTACCATAAGCATAATTAAACAATAGAGGTGTGGAGTTAAGACAAAAAGTGATACAATGGCATTTATCTGCGATATGAGATAGTCTTCAGTTTGAATACCTCATAATGATGCTGTTAAAATAGATATCCAAAAGTTCACGGTCACAAGCAGATTTTATCCTTTTGAATATTTTAGAATCATCTGCATACGTGTAAATATTTGAGAATGATGATTGTAATACATCTGGGAGGTCATTAGCAAACAATACAAGCATAATAAGGCCGAGTTTGGAGCCTTGTAGGACACCAGATAAAAGGGACAGAAAAGAAGAAATCCATTAAAAACTGCACAATATAAGTATGGGTCCATTCTATAACCATAAAATTCTACGTTATGTAAAAGTAGTCTGTGGCAAACAGAGGCTAAAGCCTTTGAAGATTCGATGTAGATTGAATCAACTTGTTTTTGTTGTAATTGATAGCCTTAATTGTCTGTATTCCCATGACCGGATTGTTGTAATATATGGTTTTGTATGTGCCTGTAATGTAATATTTGTGTAAATCTGCTATTGTTTGTCAACCTGTCCAGTGATTGAAGAAATCAGCATTTATTATGATTTTCCATTGTACTTGTGTAATAACCCCAACCTCTTGTCTCTCTTTGTGTTCTAACACTTCTATCTCATAATTTAACCTGAAAGCGATTTCACATACGTTTTCTAGTAATATTTTGAGTCATATTATATTTTTAATACACCTCATATTAAATCACAAATCAAGGTGAGACAAACCCACTTAGTTATGGTGCAAATCATTCTACTGAATGGAGTCGCCAAAATTTTAAAATATGGATGTATGTATAGCCTTAATTAGATAATCAACATAAATAACTATTAAAGTTTGTACACGTAGTGGGGGATTTTACAAAACCATGTTGGACATCAACCGCTTTATGTTTCAATCCTGAATATATTTATATGAGCGGTATCAACAACAGACACCATTTAGATGTAGTAAATTTAATGTATCTGATGTAAAGTACTATAATCATGATAGCTGTATGTCTTGTTCTCTTCCAGTCGACTTCCAGGGAATTTGTCCTATCTCTGGCATTATTGTTTGAATATTATCCAAAGCTATAGTATGCGTTACTATAGGTTGCAGCTGTAGGGTTGGAACAGAACTGGCATACTTTATAAATGCAAAAAATAGAATGTATGTAGTCGATACCGGGACGTGGAGATTTATCTGAAACATCTAAGATCACATGACATTAGTTACACGCCCTATAAAGTTATGTTCTTAAGCTGAGTGGGAAATTTCGTGAATATCTCAGATCACATGGCGTTAGTTGCATGTCCTATATAGTTACCTTCATAAGAGACTTGACAAGTTTTTTACGAAATAAACTATTCATACACCATAAAACCCTATCCATTTTAGATATGTATGCATATCCGGAAAAGAACGAAGGGCAAAAGTACATAACGTATGAATTTGATCTGTTAACAACCCCCCACCCTCACCCCAACCCACCTCTTCGGTTTTAGACAAAGGAACTACATATTAAAGTTGACCTAATTTCGCCGCTCACCAGTCCGTACTATCATCCGCTTATTTTTTTAACATCCATTTAGTGTATCAGATATTTATCGCCAACATGACAGTATTATGGCGAAAGAATTACGGGTTGCCCATAGAACAACTATATCTAAATAAGTACAATCTTATAAAGATTAAAAAAGATGGGTACTGTTGACCGCCGCTGCTGTTGCTGCTGAACGTATATTTGGCTACATCAGGCCTGAACGAACACAAAACATTGCAACGATTATTAATATTAATCTTATAAATGTTTTTAATGAATTTACACACAGCTGTTGCGATTGACTCGTTTATAGTAAACAAGAGCTCAGTTGAGCCACACTGAATAATTAGTGTGGAAGATATATGATCATATCATATATCCACTTTGCTCCAATAACAATAACATTATCTGTTGATGTAGTGAATATTGTTTACATTCTAGCAGATAATAAGTAGCTGATTCAGAAGCCGAACCACACCTACAACGTGGAGAGTCCATTAAATAATTGTTCATAAATTCTTCATAATGACGTATGCTTTTGATCGGATTTGGCAAGGAGTTCCAGTCTCTAACGGTAGCTGGGAATGAGGGTGTGACACCAGCGGATGAAGTAAAATTAGCGTGAGAACGACTTGGGTATGGTGTTGGATTATTTTATAAAATTGACACAGTCTGTGAAGACGACAAAGCTGATGTAGAGCAATAAAGCCAGATTCAGTTCTTCGCATAGCAATTTAGCGGGTACGCTTTTAGTAAGACCTGAAATACAAGTTGACACACTATCTGAAGAAATTCTATAGCTTTAAATTAGTCTTCAGTTATATTATTCCACACTGTGTCAGCATATTCTAATCGTGGTCTAATAAATGAATTATACGATATATATGATTTGCAGGCTATGCCGATTTTATTTGCTTCAATTAATAGATTATCAACATGCTCGTTCCAAGTGGCTTGGCAATTAAATGTAACTCAGAGATGTTTCTGTGAGTTCTATAATGGAATGGATTCGTCACAAAAAGCCAGTGAGATATTTAAAGGTTGTTTCCTTCTTGAGAGTAACATAACTTTGGTCTTAGCAGCGTTGGATGAAACAATCCACTGCTTTGTCCATCTTTCAATCCTTATTAGGTCATTGGCGAGCGATTCAACTATAGTATTATGTGGTGCATTGTCGGCAGTAATATTTAGACAAGTGTCATCTGCAACTAACCGTACATTATTAAGTAACTCGCTCGGTAGATCATTACTATAGATTAAAAAGAGGATTTGCCCCAGGACAAAGCCCTGAGGCACACCCGCAAACCCCGGAAGAGTAGAGCCCGATGCCAAACCCGATCAAAAGCTTTGGAAACGTCCAGAAATATCATGAACACCTCCCTCCTTTGATCAAGCGCTTGGAATATATCAAAATATAAAAAAGTTGATCTGAAGTTGAGGTGTTGGGCAGAAATCCATACTGATACGAGGTTATTTCACCAGGCAACAAAGTAAACACCCACTTGAAAACGACTCTCTCGAAGATTTTACTAACACAACGAAGAAGGGATATTGGGCGGTCGTTACTTTCCAAGGATGGAATCACCCTTTCTGAATACAGATGTGACATCTGCATTTTTCCAGTAATCTGGGAATATTCTAGTTGAAAGGAAAACATTAAACAGCCGAATTAGAACAGGTGCAAGTTAAAATCGTGCGTCATAGAGGACTATAGGGCTGATACCATAAATACTTTACTCGTGTGACACGCACAATGGCTGTGGTTCGCTTCTCTTCACGGTTGACATTCCCCAAGGAGATGGACTTATTGTCAGATATGTCGACCGAATTTTAGGCGGCAAATTTTTAGACTGCATAAGCCCTTCATCAATTATAACTGGTCCGTTGTGTAATCAAAGTAATTTCATTTACTGCGGAAAATGTCTTGAAGACCATCGGGCCCTTTATATCAGAGAAAGCAAATAAATGTGTCAATGTACAGAGGAATAACAAAGTCACTCAAAAGCCAGTGAAATTAGTTTCCACCCACCCCGAAATTGAACAGCATTTATGCAAATTGCTGGACTGAGTTCCTACAACCATGAAAAATAAACACAAAAACAATTGCAAGGGATAATTGGGCTTCTCTCTGCACTTGGCATTTATTGAATTTTAAACTGGAAAAACATCTGGAAATACATCATGTCATGTACTCTGAATACCGGTATGTATTTGTGATTTTCATGGCATTTCTAGCGTGGAAAACCTATTTAATAATTAATGGTTTGTTAATTATTTTGGGATTTACAGGCAACTCATTCATGCCTTCAATGCTTCAATGCTACAAGGTGAACAAAATCACTCCAGCATATCGGCGGCAACAAGAGCTATACATTTCATGTTCCTGCATTGTTAGAATACACCGCCATCATATATGTTAAATATTATTGAACACACATAAAACACCAGTCAATCTTTCAATCAACCAATTGGTAAAAGTACACAAATTACCAATAGCACCATTAAACCACGTTAAATTTGAAACGTATCCGATGAAGACGATATTAATTTATTTATATGACATTTACTTGGAAAATGGGCGGGGCTTACAGAATTACAAATTATAATAAGTCAACCGATAATTACAAATCATATTATTATCATCCGAAAGATCACAAAAATAGTCATCCGAAGTTCACAAATCCTCACATGGTCATCCGAAAGTTCATAAATCATACTATGGTGCATCAGAAAGTTAATAAATTATACTATAGTCAACCGAAAGTTAACAAATCCAAATATAGCCATCTGAAAGTTCACAAATCCTCACATGGCCATCGAAAAGTTCAGAAATGCAAATATAGTCACCCGAAAGTTTACAAATCATACTATAGTCAACCGAAAGTTCACAAATCATACTATAGTCAAGCGCAAATTCACAAATCATACTTTACTCATCCGAAAGTTCACAAATCATACTATAGTCATCCGAAAGTTCACAAATCATACTATAGTCATCCGGAAGTTCACAAATCCTAATATAGTCATCCGGGAATAGGGCTGGGGCTGTAAATAAACAACAACATATCGATTAACATGTGTTAGCGGAATGATTTTGTGTGTTCAACCACAACTTCACTTCACCCATTATTTAAATGTATCTGAACGTTAGTGAAGTAAGATAAATTGTGCCCATAGCCGTTGTTTTCTGCCTCGCGAACCGACTACACACCTGGGACGTGTAGCATCCACCCGGGAAAACATGACGTTTGAAGATCTTATGAATGAAGACCAAGTTCATAAATTGATAGCCATTCGCAACAGATATTATAGATGTGGATTTGGCGTCCACATATGTGCCCTTTATTCATTATATTAATTTTGATTTACACCGTTATGAGTTATATCAGAGTACATTGCCCTTGTCACAATCGAGACATATTTACGTGTCAGAATCAGACCTAATCTAGAAATAAAGGCTTCCCCATCCTACTTCGCTAAATTCGACTTACATTCACGAAAGCAATTTTGTGGTAAGACAATCTGCAATTTGGCAAAGATGAATCAAAGAAATAAATAAATACGCATTTGTAATCCTGTCTCCATTCTCATAGAAATTTCATGATATTACAACAACAACATACTCACACACATCGTAGCTTAAACATGAATTTCCCGCTTCCATCTTGGCCTAAAATACAGCTACACGTATGGGTTCTATTGGATCGTGTCTCACAAATACACAACGAACCGATCGACATACTTTATGAAAACCAATTTGGATTTAAGACAAACCATTCCACCGTCCATGCTGTCATCGTACTATAGGACAAACTAATGAATGCTAAAGAATCTAACCATTTTAGTATTACACCTTTTCTGGATTGGGCTTAAGCGTTTCACATCGTTGATCACAAAATACTCCTTGTACAACTTAAACATTATGGGATCAACAGATTGTCAAACAGATGGTTTCAAAATGATTGACAGGACAGAAAACATTGCCTTATTCTTGATGATTACAAATCCTCATAAAGAATTTCCAAAACTGGTGTTTCAGTAATTGTTTCAATTTCGCTGTTCAAATCAAAATTAAAACCACATCTTTTACACATTGACATGGACTGAGACATCCTCCATCGCTGTCTATATTTATAGGTCTGTATATACGTTCGTATTTTTTCTATTTCATTGTATACACCTGTAGAACTATTTAACAAAATACTTCTTTTCATAATGGGATAAAATAAGCCCTTTGGAGCTCCAGGTCCCCCCAACGACGTCCATGTATTCTAGTTTTATAACCACTTTAAATTATAATTTACTATAACAATTAAATGATTAATTCAATTCAATGTTTATAGTACTTTTATATATACATATCCAATTATAACTTATTATCGTATTATTTGGTGAAATAAATTAAATGAAATTTTGTTGCGCATTTTAATTTACAGTTAGAAGGCAATGCACAGATTTATCCACTGTTAAACTGGTAAACCGGGGAGGTAGATTATTTGCATCGCGTTAACCCATATGCGCTAGATGATTTGCCATTGTATGTCATTGATGGTATTTATGATAAACTATGTCGTCTGTGTAAATGAGACAATTAATGAAGCAAAATAAAATAAACCCATAATTTATGTCTCAATTACGCCATAGACTCGAAATTCTCTTCTGCTACGATACGAGTTCCAGCCATGGTGTTTAAGTAGCCTATAATATAGATAATATTTTAAAAAAAAAAACAAATATGGGGACATTTCAAAATCTGATTATCACAGACCTTTTGGGATCGCCACTGTGTTCTATAAGAAATTTTAAAAAAGGCAGTGATTTAATAAAAACAACAGTTTTCAGTTTGTTTTAAATCGAAATAATTGACACCCCATGCAGTGTATGTTTGTTTTGAAGAAAACTGTAAAGTATTGTTTCAGTTATGTTTAGATGACAGTAAAGACTTTATCATAGTTAACTATTTGACCTTAGCGGTTTGAAATGTTCCGGTTTTCACGTTGTATTTGTTGTAGGAATGGCATACGACCCAGGTTTTCATGCTACTATGGCGGTGTCTAACTCCTCCTAGTGTTCAGGGTGAAATGGTTAAAGACAGGATGGGTCCCCTGTTTCATTCCCTGTTTCAACATTAGCACGAACTATGTGACGATCTTCATGCTACAGATGTGGCAGAGATATAGCTGATGCTTCTTTCAATCATAACATATGTGCTGATTATATGTGTCTAATATGCCCTGGTGCTAAAGCACTTCGTCCACTTTGGCTGTATTTGGTCTGCTTTTGGTTTGACATTATATTCTATAAGGTATGATATTGAGGTAGAAACGTTTAGTATAAGGCAGTTTGAACTTCCTTAAATTTATCGTAATAATATCAATCTGGAGTATATTGATCAGTATATTTATCTCGGGCATGTCATTACCAATGATCTGTAAGATAACGCTGACAATTTGTGACCACGGAGAGAGATATGCCATACGGCTTATTACATTCCCTAACATGAAACTTTCCAAAGTCTCTGGTAAAGTCAAGTGTTCCATATTTCGAACATATATAGGTAGCATTTACTGCTGACCACTACGATGCTTTTGTACTGCGAAAATGTAAAATTTCTCATCGCAATGGTAAATGTATTTTCAATATGAGTGTAATGTTATTCTGATGTTATCTGTGCATAGTATCCATTCCTTTAATAAACTGTGAAGGGAATCAGCTTATATCTGATGTAGAATACAGTGATATAGAATGTGCTCGACAGGGATATCGCATTTTGTTCAAATATAATGTGGAACTGATGGCAGAGTCGGTAATACGTTGCTGAATATTTTTATTAATATTACATGATTGTGCATTTAACTATTTGTTTATGTACGGACAGTTCTTTGTTCAGATATAAAAGTGTATTGTTATTTAAGATTCAGCCAATTTAACATAGTGTTGTTTGTGTTATTTTCTTATCTCCAAACATAAACGAGTCAATATTTCAACAGACGTATAAATAGATGTTGTGCGAATTGTATTACTAGCCTCAGAAATTACGATCGAAGCTGGTCTTGTCAAAGAAATTCTCTATACCCGACAGCAGAACTTCAACCAATAATAACTTTACAGAATATTTGTACAAGCGATCGCCAAAAAAACAATCAGCCAGTTGAAATTCTTACCTTGTGGCGTTGGTGGATTTGTGACAAATTCGCAAAACCCAGTGTGAGCAATAAAACCTGATAACAGCACGACTGGAATAACATAGAACGCCATTTCGGTTAAACGATGGAGGCCTTCTTCCGTAAAGATCTCGTCTGGTCGGTCTTCAGGAATGATATACAAACATAATGTATGAAATAGTGGACTTGTGGTCCGAGCTAATCGACACCTGTAAAGTGACCTTCACACGTGTTAATAACAAACGATGTAAATTATTCCACAGTGCAGAATCCACAGCGGGTGTAGTTTACTAAGAAGCACTATATGCGTAACCTTGCAGAAAGGTCTATAGATATCGATTTCCACCACCAGGTGTCGCTTTGTTCTCTTCACACCTGTGTCAACTTGTTGAATCGTTTAAGTTCGTCTTGAGGATGGAGTGAATGGATACTGGCGTGGGAGAGAAATACGATATAAATAAACCCTCCAAGTTTATTTCGGCGGTATATATTGTAGCTTACAATGTAAGACCTATCGTAAAACGAGCAGTCTAAATCAAGTAGGCTATTACTCAGGGTCATTTAACTTATTTCACAGTGAGTCAGTCAACTTGGGGCTAAATCAACACTACTCCAAAATCACTCTTTGACAGGTAACAGATATTAAGTTAATATAATACCGGAAAATTGGCCCACACCGTGAATGACATCACAATTAAAAATTGGTTGACTGTTATACTACAAGACGCCACGATTAAAACTGACACTTCTCCCCATTCGTTGACATGATTCTTACAACAAACATTCTCAACAAAAGTTCGTAGATATATAGACCAACAACAACAATGAAACAGTTTCTCTATTGAAAGCTGTTGGACAGTTTGAGGTCGATTCGTTGTGATGGCTCCAGCAATGATGTCATGCAATTGACAGAAGTTTGCAGACCGACACGTCACCAAAGAAGATACCGTGTTGAACAGGGTGTTGCAACCAGTAGTGTAGCAATTACCGGTAATGTTTAACTTAACCAGTAGAGCAGCACAAATCAGCTGGTAATGTAGAATTAACCGATGGGATGGAAAAAAGTTACCGATAGTGTAGAAATTTAATTGAAGATAGTGTAGAACAATCACGCAGGTGTGTAGAAACTGAACGTCTGACAAAGAGTGTAGAAAAAATCCTCCAGTAGTGTAGAAAACATCAACGAAAACCAGTTCCTAGGATTATCGCGGCCATTTTGGGAAAATTTAAAAAAAAATACTGAGGATGTCTTGTAATTAAAGACGCGCCACAACAAACACGTTCCATATACAATAACTGGGCAAAAAATATTCAAGCTAAAGCTGCTTTAAGGAACCCCACTCCCCTATGGCAAGCCGTTTTGTCACGTCTACCTTAATTATACATATCTCTAATAAGTGTTGCATGAATTTTACTTATGTTGAAACGGCTTGCCATACTCCTCAACCCCTAATTAAATATCGAATCAACATAGATATCAAACAGATATATGTAGCAAGATAATGGTAGGCACAATTAAATTATAGTCCTTCATTTACTTCAACAGGCCAAGTCATGATTCCTGCCCTGTTCTTCTAGCATCGTTTGAGATATACATGATATTTCGATTCATATATGAGATTCGTAGCTAAATAATTACATTTCTCGACTATTCCATTACAGTTATCATCAAAATACCATACACCATAACAAACATTTCTACCATCTCAAAAGAGAGACATGATTAATTTAACACTTCTTTTCCGCGAAGAGCATAGAATTTTTAGCCAATTGTACAAAACATGGAATGAATTTGGAAAAACCATAGAGGGTTTCTTCAGTTTAAATATTTGCCTACAAATACATGGAAATTTGAAGAAAAATGTCTCCAACCATCTTAGACAAAAAAAGACTTCTAAACAAAGGTCCATGTTTTAAAATTATTTTACGTTTTTGTGTTTTATTGCCATTAAAAAATAAAAAGAATCATAATAAAATTATATTAAGAATCATAAAGTCAACCTCTTTCCAAATGTATGTGTAGCTTATATAAGCATGCTTTAAAAATAACTGCGAAAGTCAGGAAAAGATCAAGGTCGCACTTGTTAATCCTGACAATAGCGGGTTAGTCCTTAAACCACGTCAAGTCCGCTAAAAGCATTAAATAAACAACTTTTCACATGTCAGAGAGAAATAATTCATCTGTAAATCTCAAACAGAAATAATTATCAAATTTTGCGTGCAAACATAAAACTTTGTTTTTTCCCAAATTCAGGTACGTTATACGTTCTGTCTCCACATTGTTGTGATTGGATAGTTAGAGAGGGATTTCTCTGGCAAGCAAAATTAAGAATTGTAGATAAATATCACAATTTTACTATGTCCTGATCGCAACTAAGTCTTGATGCACTGTTAGGGGAGTGAAATACAGCTTTAAACAAACACACCAACAAACAAGCAAATAATGTTCATATTGACGTAACGTCAACATCTCTGATTTGGCAGAATGTTTGGCTAATTGGTCTTTTAGCAGCCAGCCCCTGGCAGCTGTTATCGCATAGCTAAACTAGATTTGTTTACTTAAATAAGGGTGTTCATAATAACCAGCTTGGCAAAAACCGTTCGTTTAAAACTCATTGGAGGCAATCGTAACTTTAGCGAGTTTCCATCATGATTCAAACTTGTTCCACAAAACAATACAAATAGGATTTAAACTGCGTATTATCGCAAACAAATAAACAGACTAACGTAACTTAGTTATTGAAGGACAATTTATACTAAAGACGATTGCTGTATTTTCGTTATTTTGGGATAACACTTTCTTAGTTTGAACAGATTCTAGTTCAGAAAATTTTGCAGGTTGAAAC
>JARFOD010011482.1:0-11367 GCA_031763545.1 Mopalia muscosa
TACGTAGACTGACATCGGGTGACGCAGTGATCTCCCCCTTGATCGTGCGAGTACAGATGGCGCTAGCGGTTCATAGCTAGCGCCATCTGTTCTCGCATAATCAAGGGAGATAACTCGAGCGCTGTCTTTGGTGTCATGTTCCTTTTAGGAGGCTACAGGCAAGTGTGTTGTCATGGCGCATGGTTTTAACGTCAACAATCATTGCATAACATGGTTTGACATCCGACCCGGTGATTCTCACTGTCCATACCCGCCACATGGTCAGCCATAGAATAAATGAAATACCTTCTTGGTTGAAGTCTTGTTCAAACCGCCGATCCAAGACACCCATTCTCTGTACAAGTATATAAGACTTATTTCCCCTTTTCCCTAAGGAACGGAGCTCACAGCCCCACGATCATCACCGTCAGCCTGTGATGTGACAACATGTTTCTCACATGGTCCCGCGCCAGGAATGAGGATTCCCTTACTGGGCTTCCCCCCATCTCCTGTACGAAGCTGCTGTCCCAGCACCTGACTACTAAAACCGTACTGCCCTGATAGATCATGATCATGGACATCCGACTTTACCGGACACTTGGAAGCGTCTCACTCTC
Organism: Mopalia muscosa; assembly: GCA_031763545.1. Lineage (NCBI taxonomy): Eukaryota > Metazoa > Mollusca > Polyplacophora > Chitonida > Mopaliidae > Mopalia > Mopalia muscosa. The sequence continues at coordinate 597 of JARFOD010011482.1, forward strand.
GTCTTACTCTCTGCGGGAAGTAGTCTTTACACGACCCCCCCCCTCCTATCTCAAACTAGTAAACAAATTTCGATTTTGTGCTTCACTTTTTCCATTAGGTATATGTTATTTATTTACCTTTAGTTTAAACATGGCGGTTAGAGCTGTTGGCTGTAGTTTGTTAAACACCATATCAGGCCGTTCTTCATAGAATAGACTAAAACTGGACTCAAAGTGTAAGCAGGTATTTACCTCAATTTATTGAGTTGACGAACGACTTTGAAAGCGTCAAAGCTGTCTTCATTGACGAATCAAATTATCTCCTTTATTTTTCAGGCGGTCGTGTTCATCACCATGGCAACTAGTTTGGATCGCTACAGGAATTGCCTCAGTAGCAAAAATGATAAAGTACACACAGTTCAGGGAACAATGTATCCAGGCAACGCGGAAAGACACACCCAGATAAGGAACTTAAAAATCAAGCCTGATGATATATTCGTTGTCTGTTATCCGAAAAGTGGTAAGACTTCTTCCTTGTCTGTTTCAAACATCAAGATGAAAATAAGTAAGTTGCCAACTGTATGTCAAATCCAATGCGGACCAATAGTTACGCTACGAATTGCGCTAGTCTATGTCTCTTCTGTATAATTCAGTCCAGAAAATATTGTATTCCACAAATGGGTTGATCGATTGACCTTAAACGTCTTTCTCGGTGTATTTCCAGTACTATACATAACGACTTTGAATCGCCTGTGTATGGTGAAAAACCGAAATGAAACCCCATAAAAACCAACAGAGATCTAAGCATTTACTTAAAACCATATATGAATTCGACCAGTGGTTTGAGCTCCATTCCTGACTGATTGAATAGTGTCCTGATCCAAAAAAGCCCATTGGGTAAAAGATGAAACGCTTAGAATCATTTTTCTTTTTTACTCCAAATTTTTCTTATAGTCATATTACCGTGTTTTTTAACGTCTACAATCTATTAAAAAAACATGTTGTTCCAAAATTTTACGATCTACTTTACAGGATAAAAACTCTTCTTCCAATTTAATTTACAATTGATTTGGATTATTTTCAGGTACACACTGGCTTGAACGAATTTTATCATTTTTGAAGACAGAAGGAGATCTAGACCAGGTGAATCACCACCCTTTCATACCCCTGGAAGTAACCCCACCATGTAAGACTCATAATAAAACAGATTTTATTAAATAACAGTGTGCAGGTTACAATTGTGGATATTATCAACCTGACACCCCAGAGAAAAAAAGTTTGATTTGAAAAGTGTATTCAGCGGGTATTGTTTGTTTTGGGGGAACAGTATGTAACAGGCATGACGACGAATTGTCCATATAGTTTACAATAAGCCCACTTAAGCAACAAGCAGGCACCCTCATATAAACTATACCCTGGGATTGCCAGATCCTAATGGCGTAACTCTGTAAAACACCTGATGTCCAAAAGGGACCTCGAAGTAGGTTCAATAGCACGACACGCTAGCCCCCAAACCCCTTCTGAGGGTCCGGATCAGGTGTGTAGTTAAATTGATTATCTTGTTTAATCTCTGGTCAATTGGTTTAGGATTGGACATGCGAGCCGCATTCACTATAGGGCACATCAGTTAATTGAAACAGCTAGTCGAATCCATACATAGTTTTCCGTAAATATTGAGATCTCTGTTTGTTTTTAAGAGGTTTCATCTTGGTTTTCCACCGTGCATTGGCGATTCAAAGTTGTCATGTATAGTAGATTACACCCCAAGAAGGACGTTTAAGGTGAATCGATCAACATATATATACATATTGATTACTCGTTTTTCAGCATTAAATGCAAGGTATCCTTTGTGTGCAATAAAGTTTATGCCTCGATTACATGAAACTATAAATCCACCATTCTATAAGTAGGTATCTTCACTGAACAAAGGGATATGTTATGTTTTTGATGATCTAAATTACTTGTGATACCACCACTTTTTGTTTTCCGAATTTACATGTTATAAATTTCCGGTTGACGAATCTCCAGGGCCGCTTTATGATATTAAATCTTAAATACTGCTCTCTGTTTAGCCTCGGTCATGTCTCCCATTGAACTGGTAGAGAAGTCATCATCACCCAGACTAATAATATCACATTTACCCTTTGAACTGTGTCCCGATGAAGTGCAGGCTGGCAAATGCAAGGTAATGAACACACCGAATGGCATTAGGGTGACCCGGGTGGAAGAGAAGATTGTTGCATTAAGACTGTCTTTACTCCCTACCTTTCCATCATAGACGCAAAAACCTGAGTTATCTGACCTCCACTACAGCGAATTTCGAGCGACATCACCCAATCAGATTAGAGCTTTCAATGCCAAGTATGCTGTAGTCTAGCGACTTGATGGCGAGGAGGTTACACACACTTAGTCCCATTAAATAAATATGGCACCAGAGTGGCTGACACTTTATTGACTGTGTCGCCACTCTTGTTTGTAAACACCTCTCCGATTAGCTGATTACTTATATCACAGTCCAATGAAATCTTTGCCATGTTTTCGAGGCCAATTGTGGCAACTGCATGTACAGGTTCAAAACTGTCTAGCTGGCGGATTATGTTGTGTTGTTTATTGCTGCAAATGTGCCTACCTGTTTATATAACCAGATGTATTCCATCCTGTTATAGTCATTGCTGGTTGCCAATGACGTCTTGATTGTCTTGGTTTCTCATTTTCCGGGTATACGACACCATTTAAGTGAAATCGAATCAAATGCAGCATAATACTCAAATCAAACAATACATAGCCATTTAATCGAAAGGTGAGCTTGAGTTTTTTTTAGTAAAGTGGAATCATGGGTCAGCATATCGGCAAGTCTTTTTTCGATATTTTTTTTGTTGTTGTAGTTATCATAAAGGTGAATTTAAATTGAGCATGGAGTAAAATAATCCACCTGGATAAAAACAATCCTTTTTTTTTTTCACAGATTATCTTGGTTATTCGTAACCCGAAAGATGTAGCAGTCAGCCATTTTTATTTCCATAAGAAACTGAAAGGGATGGGCGATTTCACTGATCTGTCCTGGGATGATTACATTGAGGCTTTTTGTGACCCATCGACAAGTAAGTAAATTTAGTTTAGGAGTTGTCTCGTAGTAGGTGGGGTCTGTCATTTATACTCTAAAACAGATGATAGACACAATTTACCGGGTAAAAATTCAATGATAGAGAGAATACCGGCTTGGCTTGTGAGACACAACTGGGTCCCTGTAATCGGCAGTCAACGTGTAAATAACTTTTTTCACCATACAACCTCGATATCAGGGCTCCTGAACTATTTGAGATGAAAATGTTTGTGTTATTTAAACATCCATTTGAACAAAATTTGCTAAATGAATATGTTGACATATAAACATATCATCTTAAAAACATTGAAAAACGTTAAATATAGACCTACAAAACTTTATTTCTTTAAACAAAGCTGAAAAACCCATTCCTATTTTGTCTGATTTCATGTGGTTTACTTTTTTTGTCCTGTAGGGACATGCTCTGATGGTAAAATGTGATTTGGTCAATTGGCGACATCATATATTTTCACATCATTTTTACAGTTACAAACAAACCATGCATTCTAACAAAACCAACTAAAGAAAAAATAAATATAGTTTTATAATGTGAGAAACAAAAAATCCAACTCAAGTCTGTGTGATTCCATGAATCAAGTCCATATTAGCAAGAGCTGTTGTGTGACCTTCCCCAATTAACATTAAACCAGATAGAAAACTGTACTTACATCTTACCTGCAAGTATATACTCCAACGAAATAATTTATCATTATTTCTTCTCCTGAACTGAATGATTATTTTGAGAACAAAATGTTATGAGTGTCAAAATTCATCTTTTACTTCCTAGCAAATTGAAAACTAATATATTGTATCATAGCTGGTTGGAACGTTTAATAATTGTAGGATATAACATTAAATTATTCTACCTTTTATGTATATAAATGACATTATTGTGAATTTCAGTGATTTACGGAAGTTGGTTTTTGAACGTGAAAAACTGGTTATCCCATCGCTTAGATGGCAATGTTCACGTTGTACTGTTCGAAGATCTTAAGAAGAATTTAGCAAAAGAAGTTTCATCGGTGGCAGAGTTTATAGGGCGCCCGGTGACTGCCGAACGTGCTGCTGATATTGCGGAGCGGGCTGGCTTTAGCGGAATGATGAATTCGGCAACTGCTCAGAAGTCGGGAAACGCGAATGCGGCAACTACTGGGAAGACCGGAAACGCGCCTCTGTCAATGTTTATGAGAAAAGGTAAAATTGATAGGTGTTAGACCCCAGGTATCCATGCATCGTATAAGTCCTACCAGTTTTGAAGACTTCAGAACTGAAGTAACATAATTATACAATGAATAATTATTGTGTCTTTTACAAAGTAAAGCTAACAGTATTTCGTCATTTTGGGATAACACTTTCTTAGTTTGAACAGATTCCAGTTCAGAAAATTTGGCAGGTTAAAACCCGTCCTGGAATCGAACCCCAGACCCTCAGAGTTAGGCACTAAATCGCCAACTATATTTATACAATGTCTGGATAACTAATTATTCTTTTGTGATAGAACATAAGGTTTAGACACATATGTCTGTATTATCTTCAGGGGTAAATTTACTAAAATGAGGAGAGTTGTAAGCTATATGCAAGCATAGAGCAGTAAAGTAAACAAGGTCGGATGTTATAGCGCTCAGAGTAGACCATATCGATGATAAGATAACTAACAAGCTACCTGTTAAATAAGAGGATTAATGTAACTACCATATATGTAGTGAAAAAAGGAATAATCTTTACACAGGTAGGTACTTTGGAATATTAATCTGCTTATTTTACAGGTAGCATATTAGTTATCTTATCTGTCATGATGGTTATGGTCCTCACTGTGCACTAGAACATTCGACCTTGTTTTCTTAATTACTTTATACTGGTATATAGCTTCTATACCTCTCCTCATTTAAGTCAACTTACACCTGATGACGATACAGGCATATGTATCCAAAAGTTGTATTCTATCATAAAACAAGAAGTGGTTATCCAGAAATTTGTATAAATATCATATGAGACTTTTAACGGATAAGTTAAAAAGAAATTTCCCAAGTCTGATGTTATCATTGGTCAATTTGTATTTGTATTGATACCATGTGGGTGAAATGACCCGCTAAAATCACCCAGTGATATCATAGGGGTTTTCCTTTAAACCGTTTGTCTATTTTAACCTCAACGAGTCATACTTCCATATAGATGACCCAAACAGTGTTAATTTGACTACCCACTGTTGACTGTTTGATTGATTGGTCGAGCTTAAAGTGTATTTCACTTATATGATGGCTGTGTATTCCTTCAACAAATTACACTCAGCCAGAGGGATGGCTATCAAAGATGCAAATAAACAGATATAACAAACACTTAATTTACATTTAATTTTAAACAGGGATTGTTGGCGACTGGAAGACTCATTTTACTGTGGCCCAGAACGAGATGTTTGACCAGGTTTACCAGACTGAAATGGCCGGGATTGATCTAGACCTAGAGTATGAGTAACATAAAGGGGATTGCAGCAGCTCTGGTTTATGGATCACAGCCTCTTCATTTATTGCTTTTAGCTAGTGAGCATCAGGAGCCAGATGTTATCAAAATATATATAAACATGTATTTGTCCGCCATATTGGAAGGGAACAATTACGTTTCAACCCGATCTCTAGTGAACTATTTCTGCTTAGATTATGCAGCATTTTCACATTTTTAGCTTTCTATGACGTTAATCGCGTCATGCTACCAGGGCCATTCCACGTGATTCCTCTCGCCTCGGACACAGGGTAAATAATTTTGTCCTAGCACCACTCAGGAAACACCTCCAGGAAGACGACTCCCACCATAACCATGACTAAGTGATTTTGGTAATTACACTGTGCAAATGAATTGTCAGAGTCAACAATACTTCATGACCCAAGAGCCTACCCATGAAGTCGACAAAACACCCTGGTTATAGTAGTGGCCTACAGAGTTCTGTATCTCTTCTAGTCTATAATACAATACAGTATTATTTAGAGATACAGAATAAGAGTGCACATAACTAGGTAATTTTATGTTTTTTCACTTACCGGCTTTTATGGGTTCAATTAACACTGTCCTATAATATTTGATATACTAAACTTCCAGACACAATTTGTATGTCAAACGAAACTCCAAATCGCCCTAAAGTCTTGTTTAAATTATGAAAATACGGTTCAATAATGCATGTTTCTAAGTCGCCGTTTTTCTCTCTTCCATACTGCCTGCAGATTTGAAACACCTGTATTAGGCCGGTGAGTCTACTTAATTAAAGATTTGACACTACTTCAAATCTCGATATAGGGCAATTCCATAAAATGGGACCTTAAAACCTAGTAGCTATGACAAAAGGAAAGACATGGTTCTCTTCGCCGCCCCCTCTCAGAATATGAGACAAGTGGAAGACGATCTGTTTTTGATGTTTTATTTTATCTTTAAACAAACCTATATTCATAATACGAGATCATTTCACTTTTGTACTGTACTATTTAAAGGAGGTCAGTAACTTGTTGGTGTTGTGTAACCATCAGTTGTCTTACATTTAAACAAAATACGTCGACTTTAATTTACACGGACAATATTATATTATACAGAACAAAAGTGGAAATAAAAATTATTCAATCTTCTTTTTCGTTACGCCGTACTTTGTTTTTAAATAAATGTTGGAATTTCAACATTTGAAGAGATGTCATCAGCACAAATTGTTATACCATACGACAAATTCAAGACCGCTTCTCAGAGAATAACATCACTAGCTCTCATTGCAACAGTTCAGTATTTGGAGATCATTGCTGGATAACTGGTGATTAAATATATTTTATTGACACTGCTCCTAATTGCTGTAATCTCATTAAAGTATTGTAGTAATCAGCTTTCGAAAAGATATACAATATATGGATAATACCTTGCATTTATTAAATGTTTAATTTTCTGCTTCACAATTTCTTTCCAATATTTCTTGATTTGCCCATCTGGATTTATTTTTAATTTCTTCACCGGATTTGACTGTACAACACTTTTTAAATTGTTCGTGCATCTATCTGATGCCATTTCGGCTAGTGACAGTTAGTTTGGAGAGCTCTGTAGCAATGCTTTCTTTTTTGGCACTGCAAATAAGAAGTTTAATTTTCAAACTTTGTCCAAACGCTTCATAAAGTATTGTTGTGATAGTGTCAGTTATGTATTGAATACACATAAAAGAGAGAAATACCATAAAACAGGCAAAAACACTGTATCAAGCTAAATACCTAGTTAATATTGTGGTTTTCGAGGAACAAACTGCCCATGCACCTAAGGGAGATAACCGCGCTGAATTCATTTTTATGTTATCAGCTGTCTAAGAGTTCTCTCCCTTTGAATGGGGTGCACTTAATTAGATCGTCTAACCTGTGTTGCATAAACAAGGGACTCGTTAAAAGAACAGTCTGAACAGTTGATTAGTCCTTCTTTAATTGTTTGTAAGAGTTTATTACCCAGTAGAATACTGAACTCACTTCAATGTTTACTACAGTTTACGGAATTCATTAGGGTTTCGACACGAGATCGCTTTTTTAACAGTCTACTAGAAATCATCTTGTTCAAAACTTAAATCATCAAGCTTTTGAAGGTTGTCTACGGATTTGGGATAAACACATCACGTTCGTACAGTAAAGTCACGCGGGTGAGTTCGAGTCTATGCTAGACGTTCGGAAATGTCAGACAGCTTTTATGCATGTTAATGTATGTCTGTCGCAACAAAACTGAAAAGAAGGTTGATTATTAAAGCTTAATTGAATTTGTTGGTAAAATTTAAAGATCTGCAATAGTGAGAAGTTGTATAAATTCAATTACCAAGTCCTCCGTGGGGCCTCCGTGGCGGAGTGGTCTAGAGTATACGCTCTAGAGGGAGTATGTTCTGGTCCACATATCCCCCTCACCTCTGGGGTCGAGGGTTCGATTTCCACGGACTGTATGTGGGTTGGTATGCCAGCAAGGTCGTGGATTTTCTGGGTTAATTTACTACCCAGTTTTCCTCCCACAATAATGCTGGCCAGTGATCTGTAATTGGGATTTAATCCTGTTGATCTAACATCGGATGAATAAATAAAGTCCCGGTCGTTTGTTTGAAACCGGAAGCGGACTATGATTTGATGTCATTCAGCTGTACATCAAACCAATTCCCTTTTTAAAGAAAACAGTCACCCAAAGCAGGCAAACAAACAAATTGTAAAGATACTGACAAGTTTAATCATTTTTAAATGAATAAAATTGTTCTATTTTATGTTGACCTACATAACACATTTTCAATTTTTCATGCAACGATAGAGCCCATTCGTCACTTCCTGGTAAGACAGTAATAGAGCTGGTTTATCCCACAATTCCCAGTCTGTGTTAAAAAAAAAATAAATAATACTTGATGGTTACAAAATGTGTACCAGTATTAATGAGGTCAACCTCCCGTGTGTAATATCACTGTTTCCGTATAGTGATGTCACGCAAAGTTATTATATGGTTACTGTTAGTGCCTACCACAAACCTTTGGACCAATCAATTTGACCAATGAAACCGCATGAATTGTGTCCACATGTAATATCAACTGTGTCTGTATACTGGTATTACACAAAGGTGCTATATAGTATTATTATTAGAGTGTACCAAAACGCTTTGAACCAATAAAATTCACGAAAGTGACCACGATTCACGTTAAATATCGATCCCAAACATATGTCGCTTTGTCTTCTAGTTTTTTAAGCCCTGATTTCATTGTTATTTTATTTATTGGAAGCGGCTGGTGAGGACTCGGCTGCTCTTGTACATTTAGAACTCAGAAGAACATAGATCTATATGTTTGTTGTGTCTGTTTTTAATAGGCTGAGTTCGCATACGAGTATACGGTATTCACTATACGCTATTCAGTATTCGTAATATGCTATATGGGCACGGCGAGTCACATAGGGTAGCACGCGCGCCCTACTCGGTCCTTTGGCGCCGATCAAATGGACACTTCGAACGAAGAAGATTTGCTCTACTGATGTCGTTGGTCCTTGTTTATATAATCATCATTTTTCTGCATTCCACAGTAAGGACATCTGTCGAACTGTTTTGAGGACTGTGTACTTGGAATCATAAAACCGTTGGATACTAGTCGAAACAAATCTTTTGATAGTATAGTCTGGAAGCTACTTCTCGAAAGCCCTCTAAAATCACTCTTAGCTTCACCCTCGTCAAACATTTCTTGTAGAAAATGATCTGAATTTTTCGAAAATGCTTGTTTCCAGATAGCAAATGCCCTAAAAGGGCCCAAAATTGATGTTTTCGGTTGGCCCATGAGTGAAATCCTTGAAAATAAAAAATAAAAACATTTTAGGGATGTCCTGAAGTGTTACCCCTCATCAGAAAATAGTGGATTGCATTTTCCAGCTCATAACGCCATACCTGGCCTGCAGTCGTGGCTCAGTGGTAGCAAGTGCGCTTCCTAAACTGAACCTGCTTCGATTTACCGTTCACGTGATCGAGTCCGCCTGTTGACCATCAGGTATATGAGCGAGTCACATGGTTTTTACGAGGTTCCCGGTTTTCCACCGTAATAAGGCTGTGTACAATGTGAAGAGGACAATCCGTCATATAAGTGAAATACCCATGGGTACGACGTTAAACACCAATCAAACAGACAAACATTACGCCATACCTGATGTAAATTAAGAGGATTTTGCTGAGTAATATTAGGACTAGTGACACTAATTGGGTAATTTGACCCAAATAAAGCGCCCTTAAATATACAAATTTGAGACAGAGGCTTGACGACATATGTAACCATGACAGGAAATTGCATCACAGAACCAATTTATTCATATATATAGTCTCATATATCACATAACAATACTATTATGTCATATTTTGTGTTTAGCCTTAACACTTTTTGCACCACTTGCATTTGTTTGCCATGAGGTGACATTCCACCTTAGAGATTTAATATAAAAACATGACCGGAGCAAACAAACATATTTGGAACATTGTACTTTGGTATAAACACTCTCTGTTGGTAACATGAGACTATATATTATTATATATGTGTGCAAATGGTCAGTGATATTTGACTATCCATTCATGTCCATAGGGGTTAGGAGCTTGAAATTGGACATTAAGAGCATTCTTCCATATGTTACACTGATAGTTTGCTCTTCGGATGTGGATATTCTGGACGTCCTGTGGCATGTCATGAACTTCTGGCCTTTTGACAACTTTCACTGCCTCACCTCATTCACACTGGTGGCATATGGCTCATCATATATGCAGTAGAGGCATTTTGCAAAAAATCTGTTGAAATTTAAAGGCTGTCTCCAAAATCAATCGTGGCTAACATGAAAATCGCAATTTGTTCATCAAAGAGGAATGTCGGTTTTACATTCCCACAGAAACTACTACTGGTGTCACATCCGTATAGTGCAGCGGAAGTCGAGTGTAGGCTTAGCAGAGCACGTCAACGTAGGAGCAGCATCTTTGAGCATTGAGTTGGAGTGAGCTTCATGTTGCCCTGGTGCTCTCAGAGCTAACGGGAAACAGGAAGTCGATCTGTTTGTGGTGTCTGTATTGCGTCTTGTTATTGTCTCGTCCTGTCTTTGTTTGTGGTGTTGAGGGTGGTTTCCTTCATCCATTGGGCTGACACGTCGTCATATAAGTGAAATACCCTTGAGTACGACGTTAAACCCCAATCAAACAAACAAACAA
>JARFOD010011493.1:0-10901 GCA_031763545.1 Mopalia muscosa
TGGTCATTTTGAACAAAATACACAATGAAAACTTTCCGAAGCGTGCACTTTGACTAAAGAACACGTTAGGTAACAAACTCTGTGACGTGGTGTTCTTGGAAATGAGGCGGGCTGGTAAAAATCAGCCTCTGGACTGGTACTCAGCAGTCCAGACCTGGATGGCTTCTCGATCCGAAGAGTATCGTACTGCAGCTCAGCCGCCCAGGTCCAGCATCACTCTCCCCCTTCTTGTCCTTTACGTATTGAAGGCATGGCATGGTACACAGCACGGCTACACGTCTGATACGTTTCTATGGTTTAATGGTTGTTGTGTGACTGGATGGAGATTGGTCACCTCTCTATATATTAAATTTCAATCATTCACGCTTCTCACACGTCCGCGCTTACTGTATATATTGAGATGACCAAACCAGAATCGTAGCAATAAATAATCTTTGAAAATATGCAATAAAAATAATAAGTTTAGGTCGAAAAACAGTTGTCTTTCCCTTTAACTTTACTGATAAAAGTGGCACAAACACAGGATAAGGAACGAGTACTCTTGACAATTGATGTCAAGCTGTCTCAGGCTGCCAAATCCTCATTTTCCATGCTCAAACATGCAGTATTTGTATAATGTCGTTTATTCTCAAAACTGGAGAGATAGCGAGATTTTACTATTGTTGTTGTTGTTGTTGTTGTTGTGGTATGAACAGGCAGTGTATTCTTCAATCGGCCCCTCACTGATCACACCATACATCCAACCCACAGTGATATTTGACTATTGACCGTCGATTGGAAAGTTCATCTGGCGTTCAGTAAAATGCCACTGTTGCCTTTTTTGGTTTGATTTCAGCCGTGGGAAGCCGGTCACCTTTCCATGGTCTGAAAAAAGAGAAAAACATAATGGTAACTTTACGACTTTCCCCGAAGACTTAACATTGTGTTGTTGTAAGAGTAGCAATAACTGTTGCAATACACTGCCGTCATTTAAGCGAAATACAATTGAGACGGCGTTAAAAACCTAACAATAAACAGCACTACGCAAAGGGAGATTTATTGTGCCGGATCGGAGGTTGTTGCCGATGAAGGAATTACCTGTAATACATGCGTGGTGCGTCCTTTATGTTGATTGGTTGAAATACCTGAAATGGGGAAAATAAGCATTGTACACAAAAGTAGTCCAACCAAAGATGCAATAATACAAATAAGAAAAATAAAAAATAAATAGTAAACAAAAAAAAAAAAAAAACAAAACAAAAAAAAAAGACAAAAACATACTTACAGGTTAGTTTTTTTCAATAGTTCATATCAATTTTTGGGGGTATTACGCTAAATACGTGTAAATTTATGACGACGGTAACTCAATTAACTTCTCTGTTAGGAAAATGATTTGCTCAAGATTTGGCTTACTGATAAACAGATTATCAACAGGAGTATGCCTGGCAGGGGTGGTGGTCACTTGAACAGCAGAAACTGTTCCACGAAGCCTTTTAGGTAACGAGGAAAATGGGCAGCTCGATATTGGAGAAATGTGAATAGTGAGGGAGTGTTCATGGGGGCGGCTTTGTAGTGTAGCTTTATAAAGTGTACGTCACACTGAACTAGTTATATTTTGAGTACAGACAGAACAGCTTCCTAATAGATGGTGCATTGTTGAAATTGGAGTATTGTACTGATTAATAACGATTTTCTATATGTAACAGCGGTTAAGCCGGCATGTATGCAAATCAAGGGAAATGGACCTGGCCCTAATTGTAAAAAGAAGTATAGATGTCTTTAACTAAAGACGACTTCTAAACATTGTGGAAAATATGGGTATATATGTCGAAAACGTTTATTCAGACGAAATAATTTTTGTGACGTTTAAAAAATGAATGTTAACACGTTACTTTGGGATAACACTTTCTCAGTTTATACAAATTTTCTGAAGTAGAATCTGTTCAAATTAAATTGCGATAACATTTAAGCAAGGCTGGTTCAATCAGAATCGCGACATTTTTATTGATTAAAATGTTTATTATTGGGTCACAATTGCAGTACATGTATAACTTGAAAACTGACCGGTATTGTGTAGTTGGCCGGTGATTCTATAGTGAATGTTCGCCTTTTCCTCGACTTGGCGGTTGTTTGACGCGTGGATGGAGACCAGGTGGAACCACGGCTTTCAGAGTCCGCTGACCGAAGGAACTTTCTGGTTAGAAATGGCGACACAGTGGTTGATTCCGATCGACCTGCAGGTGTCATGGCGTGTTTACGTTGCAACGACTGGCAAAGCTGATCTGAGAATTAAAAGAAAAGCTAAGAAACAGTTTAATGCAGTTTAAGAGAAAACCATGAACATATACAGACTATCGCCTTTGCCTATCACGTTGTTACAAAATACTGGAAAAAGATTGTATTTCTTTTATAGAATCATTTCTGTTGGCCATTACTTCTTGGCCCATTAAAGGGGGATGCAGCCATGTCAATGATTTAGTTGCGAGCCGGCCGCTGACGTCAATAGGCTATTTTCTCATACGTTTAAGTATTAAAAGAGGGGAAACAAAGCTTCCACAAATAGAAGGAACAATTTAGCTCTGATATAATTCATATAACACCTGGAATGTGAAGACAGTTAACTTTACAAGTCTCCCAAACAAATTCATACAGTATAGTTAAATACACCGACAGCTGATGACCTCCATGTGTTGAATGTTTGTGGGAACAAAGAACTAAGTTATCTTGCCATTTTGTTTTATCGTGACGTAATGCCCACTAATAAGCGCTGGGATAAAGGAATCGGCTTTGGGTAATTTTTACAAAATAGTTCGCCATGAAAAAAGAATGAATCTATATTTGAAAAGAAACAATAATATTTTCTTGATAGATTTCTGTTTATTTTCATTAACTTTTATAGTATTATTTAATAACATATATAGTAGCTGCGGCAGATGTGTATAATTTTGGTCAAACTTGGGGGCGCCCATCGGTCTGATGATACAAGTATTCAAACACTGTTTTCTCCATCTGACTACATTTCAGTTTAATACATCACGGGCCTACATATGTTCATCTTCTCTAGCCAAGGGTTACCATTCCGAGCTACTCTGCATTTGAACCCTTCGTGGATAATTCATGTATAATATGACTCGGCCTCTAAGCAATTGATTGGATGCATACGAACTTCTTAGCATCCAATCAAATATTATGTTATTAGAAGACTTGGCTAGTGAAAATTGCGGCGAATGTAACTGTAAAGTGCGAGAGTTAACTAGAACCTTGATCGTTTTATCTGCCAGATTGCGTAGCTGAAACTCCCATTGTACATTAATTATCTGCCAACGGTTCAAATGCAGAGTAGCTCGGAATAGTAACCCTTGGCTAGAGAAGATGACATATGTTTGCCTTTAAACAATACAAGCACAATTTGTTACCCCCTCCTTAAACACTACAAGTTAGACTTATACGCGTATCTGTATTGCACGCTATGTTTGACATTCTATTCTATCCGTATAGGTCCTGATTACTGTTTTTTAATTTAGTTCCAGAAGTTGACGAATATAAAAATTTCTTTCCAGAGGTTTCCCAGGAAAATTGGAACAATATTTGCTGCATTCCCTTCCTATAATCATTAGAATATTTTACCGAGATATTCTTGTGCAGTTTGTGGTTTAGTTAAATGTTTTCTAACAGCTTCCCCATAGTCATGTCGCCTGAGCGCGGTTGTCTTGTTGATTTCCACCGGAAGTGGAGTGCCACATTTGAAAGCATCCGCTAGGCGACGTCTCTCGTCTGCTGACTGTACACGGCGCCTTGCCGACGGTGAGCGATACAGAGCTTGATTCTTTTCTGAAAACACAACTCATTTTATTTAAAATCACTTTACTAAATAAAACCCACACTGAGTTGTAGCGTTAAGACAAAACTCATCCTACAACAATCAAACCAATCAGAAAACTGCCTCCAACAAATAAAAATTCTTTATTGACAATATTACTGGGTTTTTTTTCTTCGTATTTTTAAAGTGTGATACGCATGCTCATTGTTAAAAAAATGAAAATACAAATAACTGGAAAAAAAAAAATCAAACATTAAATCATATTAAAAAGAAAAGGTTTGTCCCTCTCCAGACCATAACAAAGGTTGGGGAGACCGGGGGTTAGTTGTAACACCCCATCGATATCAACAAGTAAACACCAGATGGCGCTGGGGTTTTAAAATTATTTTTTCTGTGCATGTATGTGTCTTTGAAGGACTCGACCACCTAGGCACATGCGCAGAAAAAACCCCGGCGCCATCTGTTGGTTACTTGTTGATATCGAGGGGGTGAAACAACTTACCCCGTGGAACAACAAGCCCCGGTCTCCCCTTCTGCACCATCAAAGCGAAAACAGCATTCTAAATGTTAAAGGCGAACCTACCTCGAGATTACATGCAGAAATGCAGCACTAAGGTATCACCGAGTCATCTTTTCGCTGATTATCCCCGGTTTTTAGGGATTTTTTTTTTTATAAAAAGAAGTTTATCCCATAGATATTATTTCACAATCAAGTGTGGAAAAGAATTACTCAAAGATTTGTCAAATCTCAAGCTTGATAAAGCCAAGAAAATAACTTCCGGTAAGAAGTCAAGCAGAGACAGATCATGCAAATCTGATATACTACCGTCGATAATGAGTATCTTTGATCAATGGTTTTAAAAAGTGTTAAAACCGTGTTTTACACTGACTTTGACTTTGAAAAAGAACTAAAAATATTTTAAGCAACAACGACGACGACTAGAGTCATAAGCAGCATTACAAAGATGACTGATACACCGTCATATCATGTTGGACCAGTCTGAAGCGGATAACGATGAGTTTATTCCAGCTCGGAAATTGTACAAGTAACAAAATAGGTAGGCCCCTTGACTTGTGTGTGAACTGACACTGCGCGTACTGTGGAAGACATCAATGTATCGCTCACACTCTCTATATCAGAAGATAACTGTACCATCTTATCAATTTGTCAGAAAAGATTGGATTTCCAGCTTTAGTGGTTCAGTTTCTTTGTGAGAAAGAGGGTAGTGAACATTTGCACACTTGATAAAATCACCATAATTTGATGGGTAAAGGGGATGTTTTAAAACCTCTTTAAATAATTGCATTGTGGGAATGGTAGCGTTAGACAGTATTAAGTAAACAGGTCATAACCAAACTTGCTTCAAAAACAATAAAAATTGGTCTGACATTGCTTTTCAGGTTATTTTACTTACACAATGGTGTGCCAAAATAAAACCCAATAACTTTTAAAATGGCTAACATCTTTTAATGTTGGTTAAATTAAGACTAGATCCTTGTGCATATAACTTGCCATTTTGGAGGTTTTTAAAATATTTATACACGTATTGTAGGAAAAAAAAAGAACCAATCAATTAAGGAGTAGATGCAATAGAACCAAATATAGAAAATTTTGCCTCCAACACGTGTTGTTTACAATGTATTTTTTAAGTCCATCCACTCGGTGATGGGACGAGTATATCACTGCAGTTGAAGGCTGGTGTCCGAAATATCGGAAACCAGGCAAGATAGCTCAGTGATACCTTAGAGCTGGACTGTCCGCAGGAAGGTCCGCTAATAACGTTCAGGATGGCGAAAATAGTATTTTCGGTATTGCGTCTAAAGAACATTTGCGCCGTTTTGATGGACTTCTGGTTGTACAATGTTTACTTGTCGTTTATTGTTAAACAAATCAATGAATATTCTTATTTATACAAAAGCCCATTGGTTTGGTTCGCGTGTGATTCCTCGTAAAGACTTCACCCTGATTCAAAACACTTACCAAGTTGTTTTTTACTTGGTTTATCTGGCGTCAAATCTATCGTGGTGACGGTATGGGATACAGAGAGATTGTGAAGAAACCTGGAAAAATAATAAAAAAACATGTGACAATAGCATCTCAATTGTAGGAAGAAGACACTTCGATCTCGCTCCGTGACAGTGCTTATATTATAGCCCAATGTCGAAACCTTTGAGAATTAGTTTTGTTGGAAGCTTTAATTAACTATTAGAGAACGGCGGAATTTTGTTTTTTTACTGAAAAACAGGGTCATCGTAGACATTGAACTCTTGTATCATAGTATTCAGGGATGTGATAAATCATGAATTTACACAAGTAATCTATGCAGTTAAGGAAGGTAGGTTTATAATGAACTTATATAAAGAAATGATGAATGATTAACTTACACTTAGAATAAGCTGATCGATGATGAATTTACACAATTATTAATTGCTCAGCTGGAGGTGATGGAGGATGAACTTTATGACGACTGTGCTTAAACAAGCAAGTAGCGTATGGTGGTGATGAATGACCATCTAATACATATGGTGAATTTACACAAGTAAGTTATCCACTGATGACTGATGTACAAATAAGTGATGAGCCATAAATTTATAAAACGGGAAGTGGTGCATGATAAATGTACCACAATTAGGTTATGCAAGGTAAATGTGAACAAGGAAAAATCAAGGAAGTAAAAACTTACCTGTTATAGAATGTAAGCACTAACGGATCTTTAAAATTCACAATATTTAAGAACGGCTTCGTGTCAGAGTTCAACGAGGCAGCCTATAAAGAGAACATTAAGTACCCAAATTATGTGCAAGTTCTATTCAAGATTGTCGCCATTAGCTTCAACTGTTATAAATGATATACGAAGCATGAATAGCTAAGGTCCGACGTTATTAATGTCCAGCTGTGAGGGATTCAAGACTTTGGCCTTGAGTCAGTTCTTGTCCAGACCTTGGTCTCGTTTCACAAGGCCATCTAAGCTTTTAGAAACAGTTATTATCACCACAATTAAATGGTGTATATATTGCTTGTAGTTAGGAACACACACCCGAAAAGCAAGGAGCTGCACAGCTGAGCCTTCTTGTATTATGGTTGCACGTATACCTGTTTCCTAAGACGAGATCCATGTTGATAGAACATTATATTGCACGAGTGTCAGCACAAGGTAAAATAAAAGTAGAGTTTCTTTTAGGGAAGCAAAAGTACCTTTTTGTGGAACTCGTTATCCAAAGGCTGATACAGGTCACTCCAGGCTGCATACTGAAAGGGAATTAATCAACATGGCAACTGTACTTAACGGATTTCCACAAATATTTCTATATATCTGAGATTATTCCTCTAACGCTTTACGAGAGAAATACTATCCGCTGTACGAATAATACATTATTTCTAAAGAATATGACGTTTCAATATTTCAATAGTGGAATATAGTGAACACCGATTTCGTTTTCGTTAACCAAATAGTGTAATATAGTGAATACCGTTTTGGGGCTGGGTTTGTTTGGCATGTCTAATGAATCACTGACTTAATTACGTTAAAAAAGCATCGTTTCGGTGTAGATATTATGTATATATTAAGTTATCACCGAATCCACATTCAACAATGTTTATTCTACTAATGCAATAAGAGTGGAATATAGTAAACATGGAACGCGATTTCGTCATTCCAATGGTTGATTATATAGTGAACACTGATTTCTTTACAGCGATAGTGGAATATATAGTGGACTCGTTAATCGAATAATGGAAAAGGGCTTGCGTTGTATTCCAATAGTCGTTATTCGGTGAACAAGTCCACTATTTCACTGCTTGAATAACGCAATCCAAGCCGGCACTACATTCAGGGTGTTTGACTTACTAAAGGTCTGGATAATGCACCACGTACAATCAAAGAGGCTAGGTGGTTGGGTTCGAATCGTAACGCTGCGTCCACATCACGTATAGCCTGTAACGATTAGTGAAAATGTCGATGAACGTACTCGTAGTATCCATTGAAGATTGTGATAAAAACATTCAAATCATACCTTGATCAAGTAAGTACAGCACCCACAAAGTGCAAAACTTATGACTTTTGCAAAAATATGTGCGCTTTTCTTTTTTAATTTCTATACTTGCCTTGAATATATCACATTAATAATAGTAAGAAGAGTACAGAAATATATTCGTGTGTCGAAAAACAATAAAAATAGAAAAAAAAAATAATATATATATATATATATATAATTTATGTATATAATTGTTAAAATCAAAATAAATGACAAACATAAGTTTTAGATCCATTTAAAATATTGTGTTAGTTGTTTGTAGTGTATATCTTTACAAAGACTTTGATTGGTTGCCGACTGGTCAGGGAAGGAAGTTGTCCTATGAAGCAGGGAAAGAAAATCGCTGAATTTAATAGCATACCAGTGGGCCTTCGTCCCGAGTACTTCTTGTTAATGCACGAACACAAAGCGTATCCTGAAAAGAAAACAAAACTGGAAAGTTGATTTACAATTTTGTAAATCACACTGGCTCAGGGATGTCCTTTAAATAAAACCGATGTCTCATCTCATGTTCTCTAAACATAAGCTCCCAAAGACAAATTTCTAAATATATCTGTAAACATCTCAAGCGAAGGTATACAATAACCGAATGATAACGAAGAGAGAAATGTTCGGCTATTCAGAATAGTTATAACCTTATGGAACTCAAATGACTGTTGTCTGTAAGGCGAAGGGGATTTTTGGCTTTCGTGAGGTATATATACGACATTTTCTGGATCAGAGTTCAAAATGTATATATATATATATGTCCGATTATGAATACAGGCCAATAAGCAACTACTGCTACAGACTAGAGTCTAAGTATCTTACAAAAGATTAGAATAACAATAAATTATAGCGTTTGTAAATTAAGCCCAAACAAATTCAAAGAGGACATTTATTAATAGACTATCCACAATTAACTTATTTTGCTTATCGATTTAAGACCATTATTATTGTTTTATAAACGGCTTTTTGTTGTACTGTACGAAAAACCATTACAACTTACCGGGTTTTGACTGTCCAGCACCACAGCCCGTTCTGCGTCCCTCATTGCACTAGATAAATCTCCTGGAAGTCAAATCAATAAATCTAGCACTGAATTAACTGTATGCCAGGTGTCAGCCTTATTATACACTTCAGGGTTAGATATCGCTTCCACGAACAGCGATATAACTCTCCATCAACAGGCAAAAAGTCACAATATGTGAGCGCTTGATTTCGTTATATGTTTCCAAAAATACGTTAAACTGGCACAGGGATGTCGATTAAAAAATTGAAGGGATACAGATAAAGGGATTATAGACACACGAGAAGAAAGTGTGTTGAATGTGTCTTATGCTTGGATACCGAGAGAAACGCGAAGCTATGGCAATGACGGTATGGACAGAATGAATGTTGGGGATGCATCGACCAATGAGCATGCACCAATAAGGAATTTTGTTCATATTATAAAATGGCATCAACATAATCATATCAGCATTTAACTACCATCGATATCGAGTAGATTCCGGAAAGGTTTTACGATTTAATGGACAATGGGTATGTTCTCTCAGTAAAACAACATTGGTCATGTTTTGGACAGAATACAAATACGTACGACCAAACAAGGCTTAAGTGTGAAATACAGAACAATGTTCAATAATATGAATCGGTACTTTAACGTTTAAAAATCGAAGTACAGAATAAAGGTTTTGGCCAACATTGCACATTTCATGTTAAATATTTATATTCGGGACAGGAATATTCCAGACAAAATGCATTGTTAAAAATTTAGAAACCTATTTTTTTCTTTTTGTTTATTTTCGTTAACAAAAAAACCCAGAAATAAAGTATTTACCTGCTGTAGCTAGAGCGAATGCCCGTCTGGCATGTAGCGGTGTAAGGAGACAGGTGTTAGTTGAGCACCCAGCGGTACACCCATTCTGGTAAGTAAAAACAGGAGACAAAACAGACGTCAGTGCATTACATTTACACAACCACAAGTTAAATAGACATATTTGTTTGTTTCGACATTGAAATATTTTCTAACCTTTGGTATGGAGATTGCGTCGATTGCCATTGTAAATTGCGAGACTGCTTTTTTATGCTCCTGTTTGTGTTGATAGGCAACCCCTAGATGGTAGTGAACTTCATACATCTGTAAGTAAAACAAAAGTATATACACAACTTTAACATATTTCTTTCCTAAACATTGGCCTCTACAACACTGTTGGTTGAAGGCATCAATTTGACAAAACAGTTCGAGACAAACCAAACTTGCCGACTATAACATGAATTGAAACTGTACTGGATCGTTTTGATCACTCACTAGATATAAAGAAGGATGTGTGCGTTGTGTGTAGTGGGCACTGATTGCCCATTAGATAATAAGAAGGGTGTGTGTGTTATCAAGTAGTCCGGTGTTGCTCTGGATTACTGATAAAGAAGGAATGTATATACCTTATTCAGTACTAAGAAGCGGGGATAGCAGCGCCCTCTACGTGACGCCAAAGACAGGTTGAGCGTGATGGCGTCGTGAGGGTTCACCAGAGTGCATGACAAGTGTGTCGTCTGCTTTCTTAGAGTACTAAGGAGTGGGTGGTGGTTCTTTAGTACGCCATGCTCAGTACTGATTGAACGTTATGAAATACTAAGGGGCGAATGGTTAGCACATTATAAGTAAATGATAAGTAAGGGATGTGCGTTGTTGAGTAGCGGGAGAGCAGCGCCCTCCATGTGACGTCACAGGTCGTACGTGATGGCAGTGGTTCTAGGCGTTAACGAAGTTGTCTGGAGAAATGGCACACAAGTCTTATAAGCTAGCACTCAGAATAGGTGTCAGGAGTAGGTGGTTTAAAAACTGTTGATGCATTGAATTATTTCTATGTCTGACGATGGCGGGGTATGGACAGTGTGAATGACCGAGACGGAAAAGTCCTGTTATGCAATGGTTTGACGACATACGTTGAAAAAATGCGCCACTACGTCAAAATCTCCTACGCAGGATGTACGTTTCGTTTCATTTCCGTGCTCTCCGCATACCCCTCTACGGAAATACTGACGAAATCATTTAAAAACCATTTTAAACCATCCTTTATTTAATAAA
>JARFOD010011504.1:0-11366 GCA_031763545.1 Mopalia muscosa
TCTTGATGTGGTGTGTTTATTATGACCAACTCTCATTTGATTTCAGGGCTGAAACATTGAAGTGTGCTCTTGATGTGGTGTGTTTATTATGACCAACTCTCATTTGATTTCAGGGCTGAAACATTGAAGTGTGCTCTTGATGTGGTGTGTTTATTATGACCAACTCTCATTTGATTTCAGGGCTGAAACATTGAAGTGTGCTCTTGATGTGGTGTGTTTATTATGACCAACTCTCATTTGATTTCAGGGCTGAAACATTGAAGTGTGCTCTTGATGTGCTAGCTGTATGTTTAACTGTCCCAAAGACACAGATGATATTGTTAGAACAAGTCCAGTTACCAGATGCAGTACACACACAGGGTATTAGGTAACCATTGAATGTTCTTTAATATTATCTTTCAAAATCTTTCCTAGACACTTTGTGCCCTCTGGCTACGGGCAGTTAGTTTAAAGAGTAGCAATCCTGTCTTTACTTAGCACTGGACGAAAATTCGCTTTAAACAATATATGGGAACGCTTCACTTCTTGGCTTTGCTAGTGTCAATCATTGTTGAAATACACCTCCATCATATAAAGTGAAATACCCTAAAGCACAGTGTAAAATCTCAATAAATAAAATCAAATCACCTTGCTGTATGAGTTTTCTGTTGTTTACAGAAAGCACTATGTACAATTTTGCAGTATATACAGATGTCCATATGACTGGAATTCTAAAGAACCAGTTATTTACGGTGTATGAGTGAATACTATAACAGTTTACATGGTGTAAACTTCATTTTGTCCTGTCGGTCGTCATATAATTGAAATACCCTTGAGTATGACGTTAAACACCAATCACACAAATCATTTTTTCCTCTTAGATGACAAAGGTAGCCAGGTTGTTTTTATCAGCTGATGGCTGTCTTTAAGTTACTTGCCTATTCAGTTCTGAAACACACATCAGGTATATGATCGAGTCATATTGTGGCTCCGGGGTGGTTTTTATGAGGTTTCCTCTCGGTTTTTCCACCGTAATACGGCTACGTGCAGTGTGAAGTGGACAATCCATCGCCATATAAGTCAAATACCATTGAGTATGACGTTAAACCCCAAATCAAACAAACAAACCTATTTTACTACATGTAGGTGGGTTGGAGCTTTCTGTTGTCTGGTGCGGGTGGTTGGAGGGAGCTTCATGTTGCCCTGGTGCTCTCAGAGCTAAAGGGGAACAGGAAGCCGATCTGTGTGTGGTGTCTGGGGATAAAGGGGACTGGAAGACAGGTTGTTACCTTGTACAAGTCCTAGGCTTGACATTGTTTTACTTCAGATTTTAAAGGTTTCTTCTTGGCTTTCCACCATATTTAAACAAGAAAAAGTGTAAAATAGACAATCTGTCACAAGTGTAAAACCTTGAGTACAACATTAAACCCCAATCAAACTTACAAAGCCTTTGCCCATTTTCCAGTCATGTAGTCATATCAGTGAATTAACCTACATGTACAGTATAATGGTACCCAAATAAACAAACAAACTTACTAACACTGGGTGTGGTTTGTGTTTCTCCTTTCTTTCATACCTGTCAATCAACTTCTCACTTCCTGTCTCTTGTTGCTCCACCCCCTCTGCATGTCCCGTCGCTTCACCGCACTTTGCTGGGCTTTGTATCTGGCTGTTGTCATGATGCTGTGTGCAGTAGACTCGCTGGTTCCGCAGTCGGGTTCACCTTTGAACTTGTCCTTCGCCTCAGCGTCTAACACAACTAGCGTCGATTACTATGGTGACAACGAACAGGTAGAGATTTCTTAACTCAAATTTTGCATGTGTAGACAGCATGCTAATATGAGAAGAAGAACTATGCTGTGACAACCACTATGCTGGTCAAAGGGTTGGAAAGATGTCTCTACGAGTAACCCAATACCACAATGAAATGCATGCATTTCTGTAACGCCAAAAAAAAAAAAAAAAAAAAAACTTCCTATTTTGTTGCACACAATATGCTTCCATTTTATATCAGAATATGCATATTATTAGTTTAATATATTAGATCTTCTCCTTAGAAATCAATATTAGTAAAAAATATAATGGCATAACAAATTGGCAAAAGTTGTGGCATTGCTGACTGGGTCATGGGCTATACTACTGATCCCTTCTCAGTCTATCCCACATACATGTTTAGACAGTTTGAAGTCCTCATTCCAATCACCTTACTAAATCCATACAAGGGGATTTTATGAGAATCAAGAAAGTTGGAACATTGTTTTTTCTGATGGTTAAATTGTTTTTCTGTTGACAGTTGCTGGACACCCTCCAAGTATGCCGCGATTTTAGGGCAGGTCTTTGTCAAAGACCTCAGTGCAAGTATGTACACTTACTAGATGGTGAGTTCCTCTATGTGTGTACTATAGATAAATAACACTGTCGTATACTTCTCGGGTTGGCGTCCTTGGCTTAGTGGTTAGCACGTTCGCTTTCTAAGCCTTCTTCGATGTACCGTTCACAGGATCTAGTCCGTCTGTCGAACCTCATGTATATGAGTGAGTCACAAGATGTGGCCCCGGTAATCGCATGGGTGGTTTTTACGACGTTTCTTTTCGGTTGTCAACCATACTAAGGCAAGGAACAGTGTGTTACACAGTCGAAAATCTGTCATATAATTGAAATACCCTTAACCCTCTAGGGACCAATGTATCATTTATGATACAACATTTTTGACTCCCTTAAGAATGGTAAATCTTCCATGTTCATGCAATCTCTTTAATTATATCCTTTTGTACCACATGGCAAAGGGAGAGAACTAGTATAATTAAGATTTACCATTCTTAAGGGGGTCAAAAATGTTGTATCATAAATGATATGTTGGTCCCTAGAGGGTTAAGTACAACATTAAACCCAAATCGAGCAAACAAACAAAGCCATATACATCTCAGTTTGTTTAAGATAAACAACACTGCCACAAAGAGCTTATTTTTTTAGAGTTTAACAGGTAGGTATTTACAGTTTCAAAAAAACATTATACACTGTGTGGCAAAAAATGTATATATACAAATAATAAGGACAAAATCTGGTTTGAAAAATACTGAAATCTGTGATGGTAGGTTTGTCTGACAACTAAAGCTTATATTGTGTTTCCAATGAATGGTTAAATGAATTATAATGGTTAGACATGCCAGCTGTGGATATCAAAAAAATGTCAGCTATTGTAACTTTGTATGTTTAAATGTTAGGGAGAAAAACTCAATTACAGGGGTATGCAGCTAATGCTAGACATATATGTAGGCTGTTCTGTCTGGAGATATTGACTTGGCATGTTTTTGGCAGTTCTATTTTATGAGTCAAGTTAGCTTGGCATCTTTTGAATGCGGTACAAGGCAGACTGGGAGAACTTGTGCTTAGGCCAAATACCTCCACCTTTGTCAGTCTGTCACAGCAGTAACTCATTTCCCCGTCTCCTCCAATTCAAGACTTTTTAACTTTTCCATCAGCAGAGTTTTGACATGTTCAAAGACAAGAGGGTCATTTGATAGCAGAAAAGATCCAGTTTACTGATTATCATACTTGGCCTATGCCAGAAACAACGAATAAGTTAAAATGACCCTATTTTTCAATTTGCCATTTTCATTTGTCATTTTATATCAAAGGTTGCCAGATTTATAGAATAGCAGAGTTTTCATATTGTATTTGAACATGTAAATAGCAATGCAATAGCTTTTATGTTCAGAAACCCTCTTTTGCCTAAATAAAAGATATTAAAAAAAGGGATATAAAAAGATTCATCTACTAGTGTAATGTTTAGAAATTTGTTAACATGAACTTTGTGTAAAGTTTTTAACTCCCATTAAAGTTCTTTTATAAAAAGTGTTTATAGTCTTCACTAAAAAGAGTTAACTTCACACCCCTATCTAACAAATGCCCTACTGGAGTCCGCTATCTTGGACATTTCTGGGAAAGCCTGAAAATTTTGTTGCAAAGAAAAGGGTTTTTCAGTACTGTAATTTCATTGAAAATCATTCTTACCAAGGGTTTTTCAGTACTGTAATTTCATTAAAAACCATTCTTACCCATTGAACTCTCGCTGATGAGCAGTATTTTGAGCACACATTTTGTAATAGACAGAAAAAGATATCCTTATGACAAATTTTGGCTTTTCTTCAGAACTTTTCAAGTGTATGTAGCCCTGTTTCAATTTCATTCCCTTTCATTTAAATCTGCTTTAAAAAGTCTACAAGGAAGTGAATAAAAGTCCTTTGTTAATTTTTAAATTTATTTTCCTCATTTGAACTGTAAAATGCTTCTTGAATATCCCAATTTATTCAGGAAATGACTGCATCTATTCCAATCCAGACATCACGTATTAGTGATACACATGAGTGTATGCAGTCAATCACAGCCATGGTTTGAACAGGTTTCCTTTTGGTTTTCCACTATATTATGTAAGGCAGAGTAAAGAGTAGACAATCTGTAGTTATATAAGTGGAATAGCCTTGAGTACGAATCAAATATTAATAATATTTTAACGAACCCTGAAATTTGTCCACTCTTCATACGATATATTGTGTTGTTGATGTTGTTGTTGTTGACAGATCACGTAGATGTCACTGATGGAAGGGTTACTGTTTGTCGAGATGCCATCAAGGGAAGATGTCAACGCCACCTGTGTCGTTATTATCATGTTCCAGTTGTGCCATTGGCTCTTTGATGTCATGTGACTTAGCCGGGAGTTCAGATCACAGATTTGACACTCTCAAACATCATGTGATTTTTCAAATTTTAAAGGATATGGTATATATATATATATAGGAACTTTGATTAATTTTTAAACCAATTTATAGTTTTTGATGTGGAAGTGACGTTGGAAATGTCCACATAATTTTTATTACCGACATCTCTACTGGTGCAAATTGTAGTGTTTTAGAGTGAAACAAAGTGGTGCTCCATGGAGGATAAAGGGGATTCGCCACTTTCATAAAGGGGATTTCCAACTTTGATAAAGGGAATTTCCAACTTTAATTTATGGGTTTCCCCCCAGTTTGAGCGAATTTTCACTGGACATTGGAAGGATTTTTATCAGATTTCACAAATTTTCGGAAGCGGACAGTGTGACTTGGTGCTCTCTGATTATTCTATTATAATCTGACTGAACAGTGCGAGGTGTCGACACCTCTCAGTCCATTATCACCATTACAACACATTCCTATCAGTCATGCTTCTTGTAGCTCATCACTGATTGGCTAAGGAAGCCTTCATGCTAGGTCAATAAAAACACTTGTATACCATAGTAGTTTTAATATTATGTGTAGACACCAGGCTAAATTTCAGTATAGTTAAACTATATGAGGAAGTGCTATATTCATTAATATTGATTTTTTTTTTAACATTGTCTCTTAACGCCATTTTTGGGCCATATATTTTCTTTTTATGTTAATTTTTATCTGCCTTGAGCACAATAATCTTTCAAACTATATCCACTAAATTTTCTACAAAAATAACTTATGAGGAGGATTTTTAAGTTTTTTAAGAAAAGAAAATTTGCTAGAAGTTACCAAATTCACAAGTGTATATTTTTATCGAATTATCGGCAAATTAGACTTTTAACGACAAAATGTCTGAAATGTGTGACAACAGTGCTATTCTTCATTTGATAATTTTTTTTTTTAAACTTTCATTTATTTCTCTATGGATATGATATGTATTACGATATATAGGTGTTGTAGCTGTCACGAGTCCCTACATTGACTTGTAGACAGTAAAGTTTCAACTGTTTCAGACTAATTGCTTGTCTGCAATTTATCTTGAGAGCCGAATTTAAAATGTGCCATATGAGAAGAAATGCTACCTAATTACTATCCATATATACATTATCTATATATATTTGTCATTACTTGATTGTATATTAGTGTGTTTTGTGACTGATTAACCAATGTCATTTGTCTGTCTTTAAGATGCATTTATGATCCGTTTGAACCAATAAAAAGGTTCACCTACCATTTGTAATGGAGGCCATTTGCTAGAGTTATGTCCCTTTTACATGAACAGTTTGACACACACTTGTCAGAAATCTGACTGGCTGTTGTGAACTCATCCATGGTCCTTGGCCTCCATCCAGACTCCAGGGCTGGTATATGGTTAGATTTTACTCTGTGAGAGTTTAATCATCCATGTTCCTGGTCCATTTGTAATATAATATTCCACAGGCCCTGCAGAAAAAATTGCATCCTAAAAGTAGCCAATGTTTAGTGCATTTAATTATTAACGTCCACCTTTATAAAACATATTAGAAATTACAATTTCTTAAATCTGAAATATGCCATTTCTGTGCGTAATGTGTTTAATCCAACAGATATTTGATATTACGCTTAAATTAACCATATATGAATTTTTCAGATTATGGCAAAATTTAGTTTCAGCTGAGAATCACAATTGATAACTTGTGTTGAAGAAACTAGCCTGTGTTTTCTTGCTCGCCCGGTGTCTAAATAAGATAATCTGCATGTTCTCTTCGAAACACAATTTACCTATGGCGTTGACAATTTGTATAGCTAAGCCATGGTCCCCTTTCAGACAGTCGTACCAACGTGATCCCAAAACACTCTGAAAAAAACTTCACTTGTTGTAAATAGTAAAGAAATGGTACAATTTGATTGGATAATATTTTGACATATCATAACATGTCTCAAATGATCAAACTATGTTGTTGTTGTAAAGTTGTTTTAGAAAATTGTAAACTTGTGAAAAAGATGGTTTTGTTCCGCCAGTTTGGTGACGTATTTTTTTTAGTAGTTACTTTGTAGATGAAAACTAGAGAATTTGTATTGTAATGGTGGGTGTCAAATACACCTTAAATTTTACCATGTGATTCAATGTAATATTGATTTAAGGGTGGGTTATATTTTCTGTTTTGTCAACAACAAAAAAATGGGTTGGGATTTGGGGGATTTTGATTGGAGTAGGCAGTGGCAGAATTGTGAAAGGACAAGGGTAATGTGCATAATGATTGGATGTACAGTTGAGTAGGCGGAGTTTGGTATTACATCAGAGAAGGAGATAAATATCAAGTGGGTGGTCCTAATGGATTTGATTGCCATATGTCTTAAAAAGAAGGGTCCTGAAGTCATTAACACAAAGCAATTTCTGAATTAATTTGGGACACGCCCATAAACAGGGCTTCCTGTATACAAGCTCCAGGCGTAAGTAAGTTCCTGAGACAAAGGATCCAAATGCTGTATTCATTATAAAAAGTTTGGTGGAGGCTGAACAAATTGTTTAATCTTGTTTTAAAAGAAAAACATTAAAATTTACTCTTTCGCATTTCTCAAAACCCTATTTATTATTTCGGCATATAAACAGATCTCCGAACAACTCTTGTATAGAGCCCTGGTGGTTAAATCAAAAACATGACACTCCGGAACAAACAAACCAATCTTTATTCAAACTTTCAAAATTTATTTGTTCAAACTGATTAGAACTAATCTTTTGTCTTTGTTCAGAAATTGCTTTGCGATGGCCCGACTTGACCCCCCCTTTTACAACCATGATGCTATTTTTGATTGTATAAATATTTGGCGATCTGCAAAAGGTGTGGCCGTCTCGCGATTGTTGACACAGTGCTGGAACACACCCGGGATTTCTATTTGCTGTTATGCAAAAATACACACACGGTCTGAGTTGGATCATTCATGTGATACACTTCCAGTGCAAACCATTGTAAATGTTATTGTCTAGGTTTGTCCATTGATTCCTTTTCATTTTTCTCATCTTTTCTCCTGTTTTTGTTGATTCTGTTTGGTTGAGACGGACTGCCTTAAATCTGGTCCGTGACCTGTCTAAAATCCTTAGGTAGATTCAGTGTTTGTTTTTGTTTTTGTTTTTTTTATTTTTTTTTTTTAAACTTTTTTTAATTATTATTGTAAAGAGTCACTGTCGCATCCAAATATTTTTGAACTTGTGCCATCAATAACCTGGTAGGGGTGGTCATCATTTATAAAAAAAAATTTAAACATTTTCCCACAAAAACTGATATCACAAAACTTCAAATTAAAAATTAAAGTTTTCAACAGATAGGTCGAAACTTAAGTCTCAATAGTTGAAGATGTAGGCCCTCAGTCAGAATTCGGCTGCTAAACATGAACTTGTTGTGTTTTTTAATTTTTCAATTACTTCAAAACCATTAAAGACAGTGCTATATATACAGAGAGAGAATTTGTTAAGTGCTATACATAGTTTATAATAGTCTCAGTGCTCCATTCCACACTTCCAATCTAATGCAATCTTTTATCACGTTGCCCTCTGGCTTAGAACAGTGTGTTAATTATAAGACTATCATACTGTCTGATGAAGATCAATTTCCAACAATGTTTCTGACTATGTTAATCCTTACAGCTTTCTCAGCTACACAGCAAATAACCCTGTCTCTCCCATCTCTACCATTAAGTGCAGAATCCAGCGGTATGGAGGCCTCTACACCCATGTCATACTAGATTCAAATGTAGTGCTATTTAGTTTATTTCCGGGGCGATGCTATTAATAAAATTTTCTGGCCATAAAAAAAATGTGTAATTGATGTCGACTTGGATGTCATGAAGTCTGTGCTAAATTGATTGCCAATATTTGAAACACCTTTAACCTCTGTGCTAGACTAACTGTTGG
This sequence comes from Mopalia muscosa, assembly GCA_031763545.1. NCBI lineage: Eukaryota > Metazoa > Mollusca > Polyplacophora > Chitonida > Mopaliidae > Mopalia > Mopalia muscosa. The sequence goes on from JARFOD010011504.1 coordinate 8,623, forward strand.
GTTGAAACACTTTTAACATCTGTGCTCTAGCATTTGTTCATTTGCTTTTTACCTCTGTGCTAGACTGACCGTTAAAGGTTGAAACACTTTTTACCCCTGTGCTAGACTTGACCATCAATGGTTGAACCACTTATTACCCCTGTGCTAGACTGACCGTTGATGGTGGAAATATTGATTCCCTGCCCCTGACCAGGTTATCCCGACTTTGATCTCTGTGATGTGATTCATTATTCGTGTTATTTGTAGGTAACGTAGCCATAGATAAGGTGTATTATTTACTTAGAACAACAGGCAAACAATGTACAGTACTTTTTTATCCTCCTTGTTTTTTTGTTTTTTTTTGTTTTTGTCATTTTGTCTTCATTGTTTAAGAAAACCTATTGTACAGCCTACGCCAGGACGATGTCAAACATCCTGTTCTGACGTACGCTTAGTTTTTCTTATGGATGACTTTGTTTATTTTTGGGCGAGCCAAAAACCTTATATGGGCATCAAATGCCCCTGTTTGAGAGAAGTATTTAGAGGAGTGTTGTAGATATGCCAGCTGTTAAAAGCGCTTTCATGTTCTGCTTCTTGCTATGTGAGCTGTCTAACAGCTCAGTCTGCAGCTGTTCACATTGTGTAGAGTAATCAGCTATTAAAATCTGCCTGTAATTGTCTCCCCTTCCCCCTGATGACCCACGTCAGCCAAGGCTAGCTTAAAAATGAGCACCGTAGGAAAGTCTCTTTACACCACAGTGTTTAGTCTATGTTTGCATGCTGTTAGGTTGACGCTGCAGTAGACTGATTATATGTAGCTGGAATTCTGATGTATTATATAATAACCGTAGAGCAGCCTAAAGGTCACTCCAATACCATGTTAACCAGGTCAAAGTTTATTTTATTGCTTTTTGCTTGTTTAGCCTCTAAATTACTTGGTGTGTTAAGAGAACTATTTTACCAATTTGCTTATAACCTTGGGTGCCTGTTTGCAAACAATAGCCGTGTCGTATCTATTATTATTATTATGATTATTATTATAGGGGTTCATGACAAATAAAACACTTCACTGAAGCCCTTCCCAAGCTATCTGTTATTTGCTTTCAAATGCCTGCTATAATTAATCGGGAACCTCGTTAGTCTAAATGGAGTGGCTGAAAGAATATGATTGATATACCCTAATCAAGGTATCTGTGGAGTACGAATTGCAATAAAAAAAAGTCAAATGAATGAATGTTTGTAGATACAGTTTAAAAATCCACTAAAGCGAGGCAATACGATATGGTTAAATATTTCCGGTATTGCCCCCAACAAAAAAGATTTCTACGAATGCTTTGGCTTTTCTTCAGTAGCTGACAAAATGATGACGCTTTTAATCAGCCTTTCCAGGTCTTATTATAACCAGGGACCGGTTTCACAAAGCGATCTTTGCTTACGTTAGGCATAACTGCCATGGCAACCTAATGTCTTCAGTACTAGTCGTCATGGTAACTACAGTATGCCAGCTTAGATATATTTGTGGAACAGACCCCAATAATCTTTCACATGCTTGTTTGTATTCATACAATACTTAACGTTCTCTTGCCAAAATTACGAGGTAGATTTAATTGTGCTGCTTTTTTTTTTGGCAGAGTACGTTGGGTATAAAAACTTTTAAAAAAGCTCCCCTAGATATATCTACTTTTTTTTAGCCTTTTATCATTTCCTGCTCGTTAAAACATCCCATTTAAACGCCTACATGTTCACACAATCCTATAAGGTCTGGTAGCATAAAATGCATACCGTTATAGAGGTTTTTTTGCTAATCTTTCAAGTTTAGCATACAATGCTTATTTTCTTCTAACCGGTGATGATTTATAGATGTTTGTGAGTTTTACTCTTGGATGATTTAGGGCATGTTTTTTGTTTTCTCCCTAGCGTCTTTGCTTGGCACCACTTTTTCTATCACTATTAGGCTTTAGCAATACCAACTCAAAATGCTTTAAACTCTTGCAAATGCAATTTTGTCGCAATTTCAAACTTCAATGGTTTGGGGTTATAACTTCAGGATAGTGCATCAGCAAAAAGCTTGGACTATAAAATAGTCCACACTCTGAAGTACTGGCAATCAGCTTTCCCTGTGGTGCCAGACCAAAACCTTTCTAAAAAATGCTTACTTCTGCTTATTTTTAGCCATTCTGTGAAATCCAATAAAATTGTTTGAGTTGCAAGTGAAACCAAAGCCTGTCTTCCAGTCAGTCTAACTGTAGTCAAAATCTTTTTTCCTACACTTTAAACAACCATAATTTTGTATTTTTTCGATACGTTTTCCACATGTTTTTAATACAATTTTTGTTGACTTTTGTACATATAGTTGTTTGGATTTCTTACAAAGAAATTTTTTCGAATTATTTTTCTTATAGAAATGTCTGCATAGGTGATGAATAAACCTATATTGTGACAGCACTGCTCAAAAAAGTTCTCTTCGTCTTCAACGTACATTAATAAATTGAGCACCCTTGGTTTGCTGTAAAGCAGATTTCAGATCAAGGCAAATTGAGGACCCGTCTGACTGTCGCTCATGGCTTGAATTGGAGATCGTCTTCACTCATGTTTGAGTTTCGGCTTAAGGGTGTCTTTTGATGAGGCAAAGCTTCAGAATCCTTTGGGGCCGTGGCTCAGTGGTAGCGAGTGCGCTTCCTGAACTGAACATGCTGCGATTACCATTCACAGGTTCGAGTCCACCTGTCGACCCTCAGGTATATGAGCGAGTCACATGTTGTGGC
>JARFOD010011526.1:0-11365 GCA_031763545.1 Mopalia muscosa
GGTAATGGGAAGCAGATTTGTTTGTGATGTTCTGTATTTGTGTCCGTCGTCATGTAAGTGAAATACCCTTGAGTACGGCGTTAAACACTAATCATCCAAACAAACAAACCTGACGTTTGAAGCAAATTTCTACCAGTGCGATATACATGCGATGGAACAGATAGGTAAGTGAACATATTAAAGTGAATGTCAACCCATGTATATAGGGATGATATCGAAATAATCTAGTTACAATCGTCAGCAGTAATCGTGACAATTGTAGTATCTTGCTTACCACATTGTTCTTCGTCACTTCCGTCGCCACAGTCCTTTTCTCCGTCACATTTCCATCTTATAGGCACACATCTGAGCGTTTTTGTGCATTGGAAGTAATTCTCATTGCACTTTTTGGATTCTGCGAAAATCAACGTAGATCATCTGTTACGACAAATGACTTAACACCTAGAGTAATATAGCATTGCGAGGCTTTAGCGGCGGATTTCACGTGTACGCCGATTCGGCCAGAAAACATGTGCAGATGCACAACTTGGCCATGCGAAAAGGCCAACTTAGAAATAGTAGTTTGGCTTGTGCTCCGGGAGTAGGGTGAATATGTAAAAAGATTGATTTATTTTCCCAATATGTGGTGACATCGTCGATGAATATGAAACAATGCTGATTTTCCGGAAAGCTTTTTTCGGCATCGTCTGAGATATTGCTGCCATATTTGAGATACACATCTAGTTTAGATTTCGTTTCAACCAAAGTTACTGACATTGTGAATATATAATCAATAATTTTCGAGATGTTTTTGCAGGTTTACTATCCATGTTATAACGAGAGTTATGTAATAGAAAGGGTAGGTAAATTGATATGCTCAAAACGAATGCCAACAAAGGTAGATAGGGATATCAAATTAGGCTAAGTTTGAATCTTCTGAATCATTCTTACCACCTCAGTCTTTCTTGTTCGTAAACCCAATCATGACAATCGTTTTGTTCATAACATTTTAACTTCAGATCTATACAGGTTATATAATATGCATATTAAAATCCTTGAAAATCTGTTTTCACGCTATCATTTAAAACTAAATAATCGGGATTATACATAGTAAATTTGAGAGCCATTTAAACACTAGTCTAAGTATATCTTACCCCTCTCATCTGGGTCACTTAATCCAGTAGCGTTAATTTCTTTTACGGTACATGTTTCGCTGACGTTAGTCCTAGACACGCTGAAGCCGTCTGCACAGTAACACTGTCTCACGCCTTTCCCTGTCGCTATGTCATAACCAGGCAGCACTAAATGTGGACACTTGATATGTTCGGGAAGAAAGGAGATCACTGCAGAAACGGCGAAAACAATATCAATATATAAATGATAAAATGTGAATGGCGATGAGTATATGTCATCAATGTTTTTACCAAAAAAGATGTACAGTATAATAAAATAGTAGGCCTATAATGTATACACACTCTCTTCTTAAATGTTAACTAAAACAACAAATTCACTGTGACAAAATATGCTTATATTCACGGTCAAATCACGCTTTTTCTATTTCAATTTAAGGGAAAGACAATTGTTTTTCGACATAAACTTGTAATTTTGATTGCATATTTTCAACAAGCACCTGTATTGCACTTGCAATCAAATTAGCATAGCGTTGAATTAGTTTATTAAAAAATCGGAACTGACGTCATTGTTTGAAAACACGGCAGTTTTATCAACTAGTCGTGGCCGTCCCCTATTGCCTGCACTGATGAAGGCTTTCATCTGAAGCCGAAAGTGAGGATTCCTTCCCGAGCGAAACAACTACAACAAACAACCTCTTGTACATACATGTAAAACCACATGTCAGCTGAAAACATGATAAACGTAAGTGTTACTCAAAGAGCTATTGATATGTATATATCAGAACAACATTGCGCTTGGAAGACCAAGATTGTGTATACAACGTGGTGTTACAGATTTCTTCCAATACATACACAAGCAAACGGAAAAACTGGTGTCCGACAAATGTTTTCGAACAATGACGTCAGTCCCGCCTGTTGAATTAAGTAATTAACCTTTCAACAACTTAATGAGAAGAAGCCACAGTACAAGGTTTAAGTTAATGACTGAATTTGTTCTCAAATTATTATGTTCATAGCACATAGGCATGGGTATGGCCATTTTGTTTTACGGAATTTGGGGAAATGCAGTCCCATTCTTTGTCTTTGTGTGAGGAATCTACAGTGTAAGTGTCAAGATATTCAGTGAATTTATTGTCAAATTATCTTGTTCACAACATTTGGGTGTGAATTGTTGCGAAATTATGCGATGGCAGTCATATTGTATTGCGTAATTTTATGAAATTCTATGTTTTCATAGAGTAAACTTCCAAGTTTCAAGTTAATCTATGAGTTTGATCTCAAGTTATCATGTCTACAACAAATAGGTCTGGATAGTGTACAATTGTGCAATGGCGGCTATTTTCTTTTATGGAATGTGGTGAAATGCGATCCCATCCGTTGTCTTAATACGAGTAGGCTATATTTCTAGGTTTCAAATTAATCTGTGAATTGTTAAAAAGTTATCCTGTTCACAACATATGTAGCCATAAATATAATAAATTATGCATAGGCGCACATTTTGACTTACGGAGATGGGTACATTCAATACTGTCGGTTATTTAAAAAAGAAGGAGGTTATATATCAAGTTTCAAGTTAAACCGAGGATTCATTCCCTACTTTCCCTGTTCACAACACATGCAGACATAAATATTTAAACATTATGCAATAACAACCAATTTGATTTACGGTTGATTTGTTTTCAAGATAGCGTGCTCACAAACATTTGTGATGGGCGGACAGACACCGAGAATCATTTCCCAATGTAGTAGTTATGGAAAATAAAGCGACATTGAGACAAAAGAAAGACTGCAGATAGCTGTTACACAAAATGATGCGTTGAGTATGTGGGATAGCTTTCATAGAGACACTGGGGCGCAGTAAGTAACTCATGTATGATAAGCTCCCCATACCACACTGTGCCCTCTGGTGAAGGGTAGCTTTTTCGAATAGTAGTAATACTATCTTAACTTAGCACTGGAGGAAGATTAACTTTCCAACATTTTTGAAACACTTCCCATCTCGGTTGGGCTAGTGTCAATCATCGTTGGAATACAACTCCGTCTAATAACTGAAATACCCTTAAACACAGCGTAAAACACAAATCAATTGATTAATCAGTACATATTATTTCTGTCTCTATAGGCCCTACCATTCACATATTATTCAAAATGTGCTCGTGATTATATCTCAGAAGTCTTTTTCTGTACCAGCGAATGACTCAATAACGAGTCAACATATCATTCAAGTAAGGGGAAATAACGAAGGGGCGATTGTATTGCCCATGATGATGAACAACATGATGATGATGGCTTTTATACGACAGCGGAACACGTACAAAAGTGAAATATTACATTTTTGATAAACCATCATGTGTTATGTTCAAGCGTAGGAATGTCAAATGTAGTGGATAGTCAAACTCTGACATCGCCATGAACACAACTGATTGAGGATGCTGTTGTTTTGCGAGACATTCTGCAAAACAAATTCCCTCTCTAAACTGACACTGTTTTGTGGCCCTGAAGGCAAAGCGCCTGTGTATAAGAAGCTTCACTGTAATATAATATTCTGTATATAAATGAAAAAAATGCATTCTTTATCAAAAGAGCATACTAATTACCAACACGTCCTACTTTATCACATCACAGAAAAAGATAAAGAAAGAATATTATATATTATATCGAAAGATGCCTTTCGTATCTAAATGAAACCCATACCTTGCTTTTGAATCAAGTTGGCAATTCCCATAGGTTGACCTCCTGACGTTCTGATCAGACTGATTTCCCCATCACCAGTCTTGTTCAATCTATAAACTCCGTTACTTTTCCAGTCCGTCCAGTAAATGTATTTCTGGAAGAAAAAAAGTAGGTTGGCGGACGCCTTATCTATTACGACTGATTAATTGTACTACTTCTAAGCCGCTTTGTTTACTCCAAACGGAGTGTAAAAATTACTCTTCGGCTCTGCCAAGAATACAAATTATTGATGGCTTGTATTTATTGTAAATAATATAACTATCAGATCATATTCGAACAGTGATCACGAGACTATCCAAATGATATAATTCTTTCACGTACCTCTGGAGTTCCTCTGATGTCTGGTGTCAACAATGCCGTTATTCCTGTCACATTCATGATATAAACTCAAGCACGGTATAAAACCACTTAATTAAACAAAACAGTCTTAAAATCGACACTACTACTTCTGACGAAAAGTACCGTACTGCTGTGAACACTGCAGGCACACAATATTCCCTTTTATTTTTACTTATATGTCATCTTCAGACACGTTAAATAATAAAAAGAATTAGCTCAACTATGTGGTTGCTTCACCAGTCATGTCTGTATTATTTATATCAACTATTGATGGAAATCTAATTTGATACAAGATTACATAAACTGAGGCTCATCAATTACCCAACGGATAACACACAGATGAGTGGCTATGGTTTACATTAATATATAAAAGTAACGATGATTACGATGCACTAAAAACAAAAGTAGTCACAAAATATGAATAAGGGGTCTGCTCAACCGTTTCTGAAGGGTATGATATAGCAACAGGAAACTTTGGCCATAACCCGTTGGCAACATTTGCTGTCCTGAAAGTTCCAACTGGTTTGTTCTGCTAGCACATATTTATATAGTCACAATTACCAATTCTTTGACAAAAATCAGTGATTAGCAGAAGCCTTAAAATAATGATATGCTGTACCAGTTGAACTTTAAATGGACGCCGCCATCTTTAAAGTATTTGACAAATCATAGGTTATTTTGTCAACCTAAACAGCGTTATTACATATGTTATATGGGCATGTTTAGATACATGTGTGGATGCATGTACATGTATGCATATCAAAAATTATATTATTTTCCGTGGCAAAGGTCGTCTCAAATATTGGGCCGATGGCCTAAAAAGGGATACTAGAGCTGTTTTAGTCTCACCCACTGAATGAATCTCATGTGAATACGATGCCAAATCGAAATGAGTTGAATAGAGACATTTGATTAAAACCGTAGTGTAGTGATACCGGTAAAACAGCATAAATTGTGCCGGTCGTAGCAAGACAAATTACAACTGTATAAATACACCGGGACTACAATTTGATACCATTCAGCTGTACATCAATTCAATTGCCTTTTTAAAGATACCAGTCACCCAAATCAAGCAAAAGTTTATTCAGTCTTAAATGAATAATATTGTTCAATTTTATGTTGACCTAACCCATTTTCAATGGACTACACTTTGATGTCATTCAGCTGTACATCAATTCAATTGCCTATTTAAAGATACCATTCACCCAAATCAAGCAAAAGTTTATTCAGTCTTAAATGAATAAAATTGTTCAATTTTGTGTTGACCTAACCCATTTTCAAATCTGTATGCACCTTTGGCTTATGTAAAGGTTGAGTACCTTCGCCACTTCCTGATAAGAAAGTAATGATGAGAGTTTATCCCAAAGTTCTTAGTCTGCGTATAAAAGCTGAATTGATACTTGATTGTAACAAAATGGAATAGAGACAGAGACGTAATGAAATACGGATTACTTCTAGCGAACGGTACCGTACTCCTGCGAACACCGCATTAGTTACGATTTTATTTAAAAAATTTCAATAAGGTATCTCAGCTTTGAGATGCAAATGATGTTGATCAATCTGTGTTTTTTTTCGTTATCAAGTGTGTGTGAACATAATTGGGTAGTCATCATATTGACCACCCACTGTTAACATCCGTGGGCGCTTTGATTACAAAAGAGTTGTTTGATATTGAACTGCAGGGCGCTATTCTGAGGGCATACAACAGCGGGTGTTTATTGCCACAGGTCGTTTTATTCTTGGGTTAGAGGACACCTGTTCAACAAATCCTTAAACTAAAGTTGCATTTTGAAGGGCGCTTGCTAAAGGGCAGGAGATACACAGACACATAGCCTCCTATTGTGTAAGACTTTTGTCGACATTTTGACATGGAATCAAAATCCGGGCCACATCAGATGTCGAAGGTTTAAACTAAATGCTAACACGACGGCAGAAGCCTTTCGTACAAGCCTAAGACCGTTTCCGAGGTTTTAAACCCCAGTCTGAAACGTAGCAAAGCAAATAAGAGTATTTGTCTTTAACAGATTGTTGACTTTTCACCGGGCCGAACAGCCGCTGGGTGGAAACCCTGCACGAAGCCTCATAAAAACCCCAGCGCTATTCCCAGAGTCCCTCATATCTGTGATTGACTTGAATACAACGAGTCTCAGTAGTCCATCAAGCTTACATGTAAACCACTAGCATTAGCTCAGTGAAAATAGTTAATGAAGCTGCATAAAAAGCTTACCAAAGAGATCGATCAAGAAAGAGGGAGGCTATTTTGATTCAATTTGTGAAGAGATTGCGTGGGATCAGCTATAAAAAAAGGTTCCCCCATTCATACCAACCACTTTGTGTTTCGTATTATGTATTTTTGTACGGACATTATGCAACCCAAAGAATGATACTTTGATTTACTGACAGTTCGGTTATCAACTTACATGAGAAAGGCTAATTCCAAAACCATGGCGTTCACCTGGAAACTGTCGAGTCGTTGTAAAACCTTTACCCTCGATGGAGATTGACCCAATGATGTCTAACTGAGCATCGATCCAGTATACTGTGTTCGTTGTCAGATCCAAATCTATCCCGTTAACCCAGCCTAATATGTACTCGCCTTGAATCAGGATCTTAACCGACTCGGGGTCACCAGACATGGACGCTCGGCTTATTCGTGGATTCGTGTCTATCCAGTCTGTCCAGAATAGCAACCTGCGGAAATCATTATCATACGTGTTACCTTTAAAAAAAAATCATAACTGAGACTCGATTCCAAACAGGTTTTCGGTGAAGGGTAAAATAGAAAGCTTTCTGAAATCGTCAGGCATGGCAACTCAATGTTTACAAGCGATCAAAGAATTCAGCAATGTGTTGATATCGGTGTGTTCAAATCTATCCGGTATATAGAGGCTATCCGTGTGATACGATGAATATCACTCAAGCCCGTTAAATCTCAAAATCATCAGACTCTGGCGAATGATTTTGATTTTGTTTTTGTATTATGTTGTTTTTGAGCTTTTTTTAAAATTAAACAATATACATGATTACACGAAATAAAGTCACTGGCTGGTGTAATTTTAAAGAGCAAATCCACGTGCTGTCCTTTTGCGTAGTAATATGATTCTCATGTAAACAAACTTGCGTTCTTCTTTAAATTTAATTTTCAAACAATCTAACCCTGTTTTTAAATACTTAAATCTCCTAATCACTTTTGTAGGTTTATAGGTTTTAAACAGACAATCCAACGGCCCGCTTTATTATATGATTTCACTTTGGATTATTTTAACTCGCGAACTTAATAGAATATAAGTAGTACTTTGCCTCTGTCAAGCGATCCTCGCTGAGAGATTGTACAATTTGTAAAAAAAAAAACCAAAACCCTGAAGGTATATGATAAACAGATCACATATAAAGTGCGTGTTGCGTGTCGTTGTTTGCATCAGTTATCTTTGTCGTATACGTCGAATAGCGTATCAACCTCGTCCTACGAGCTCTTAGTTCTTGAAATTGCAGACCTACCTGAGACAACTCAAGCTGACACATTGTCACGAATCACTTACTGTACATAAACTCTACATATCTTGTACCCCAAGTACGTATTTCACGCTTATCTTGTCTGGTACGATGAGTATCACCAGAAGTCCGTTAACTAGAAACGTAAAACAGCATATTCAGCAGTATGGACGGCATTGTTTTCATCGCCGATGACGGGCACAGAAGCTTGTTATAATACTCTACCTCTCATTTTAACTCGGCGAGCATCGTAAAATGTCGGTAATTTTCGAATTCCAAGTCGGACCTTTGCGTCATTCTTGATGTATGGGAAAATCGTATGGGGTTTATGAAAATCAGGGTTTGGATGTATACGGAGATACGGACTAATACGTAATTTCTCACAAGTTAACTGTTGGCTCTATTCATCTTATCTCTTTTCTATAATGTAAATTATTTCTTAGGAATTTCTTGTTTATTTACAAACGATTCAAAATGGAGTTCATACGACTGCATCTCTTTCTTTTTTTCATTAAATCGGTTAAATCCGTAATGCTCATCATCTTGATTGTTTTATCTACTGACCTGTGTATTTCGCTACAATTGCTGAATTTGGTGAAAATCCAATTTTTATCTGTAAAAATATTGCAAAATGAATAGATGTCAACTAAAAAAAGACTGCATTTTTCAAAGTCTCATTTCTCAAAACACACCCAATAAATTAGTTGACCTTGTAGCATAGTCCCTTATCTAGTCATAGAAACTCGTTTATTGAAACTTTTGATAAGATCGATCACAGTGGATTTTTTGGTCTATCACAATTTGGAAAGTCTTATAAAAATGTACAATACAACTTTCGGAAAACATTTATAAAAAATCAAGAGCGATTCACCGTTAACTTTATCGCATTGTACTCATTACAATGGTGCAAATTGGAAGTTTCTAACACATAAAATTTTCTATAAACACGCGATGGAAAATTTAGGGACTGCTTAAAACTGAAATGCCAGAAATAGGCAAACAAAATGAAAGACATCTGTTTGTCGACCTAAGCTTATTATTTGTATTTTTTATTTTCAAAGATAAAATTTCGGTATTGCACTTGCCTTCGAGAAACATAGTCGTTAATAAATTCATTAAACAGGCCGGACTGAGGTCATTGTTCGCAAACACGGTCGGTCTCCAGTGTGTCCGTTTGCTCATGTATGTTCATGTATGCATTGGAAACAGCACAGCGTATACACAAGCTTGGTCATCCAAGCGCAATGTTAAGCTGTTGTACATATCATAATAGCTCTTTGGGTAACACATACGTTTATCATGTTTTCAGCTGACAGTGCGGTTTTAAAAAATCCGGTTTTCAGTACAAGGTTGATATGTACAAGCGGTTGTTTGTTGTTATTGTTTCGCTTGGACGAATCCCTCACTTTCGGCTTTATAAGAAAGCACCAGCCAGTACAAACAAAAGGGCACAGCTACGACTAGATGATAGAAGTATCGTGTTTTCAAACAAGGACATCAGTTCCGTTTTTTAAATTAACCAATTAAACGGTTCTGCTAATTCGATTGCTAGTGCAATACAGACGGTTGTCTTTGAAATTTTGCAATACAAATATAAGCTTAAGTTGTAAAACCGCTGTCTTTACCTTTAAAGTTTTGACACTTGGATATGATCAAGGGAAATGGCAGGTAAATTTTAACTGTTTGTAATTATAATTTCGAAATATTTTTTAGTTTGAAAAACTTACCTTGTATCCAAGCAATAAAACAAATTGGTTCATTTTGAGCCCAAGGGGTCCAGCAAGGCTTCAACTAATGTTTTGGGTTTTAACAAGTCATAAGATTGACACTTATACTTGATAACTGAAAACTGTGTTTTGTACGAAGTGATTGCGCAACAACCTTCAAAATTGCGTGTAACCTACCCGAGCGCTGGATGTAGAGCGATGTCCCTTGGTTTACCAAGTAAATAGTCGCCCTGATATAAAACCTTTGTATATCGGCCATCATTGGATGTGACAACGATTCTCTGCACTCCACCTTGCAGACCCCTCTCCACCCAGTACACATTATTAGATGTCCAGTCCAGCGCCATGCCTTCTATCTTAACAGAGTTTCGCTGTATAATGAGTCGTTGCTCTGAGCTGTTGTTGAGACAAACTACCTGATAAAAGCAAACCTAGAGTATTATTTGTTTGTTGTCTGTAAATTTGGTAAAATCTGCAAAGTACTTTTGATGTAATATCTCGATTATGCGAAAACGGTATAGCTAACATTGTTCCCGATAAGAGTACATACATCCAATATATGACCACTTAGTTTGTGCAGTTTTCATACAGTTATTCCGACCTTAGATAGAAATTGGCCAACAACATTTTCAGATTAGCTCTGATTATAGTTGGCAATGGCAAATCTCGAGGTACACGATAATTGGTTTCTGCCCCAGTCCTACTGTTATTTCGTTAAAGAAATTAAGATCATAAGATGGTCTACAATACATTTCATTTTCACGTATAGATGTTTTAAGTAGCCCCAACAAAAACTTTTGTTGCAAGTTCTTCGCTTTGTGGTAATTCAATTAATTTGCAGTACATCGCTAGATAACTTACCGATATAGTGGCATAAGTAGTTATCAAACGAGTGTAATACACGCATTTGTTTTTCCAATCATAGTCTAGGGCTATGATAATATGGTTGTCTCCCTTTAAAATGGAGGTTGTTGTGTTTGCCTCCCCTAAACACATCTTTGTAATTCCGGTCGTCTCTGAATATACCAAACATTCTTCTGAAGAGCAAAAAGTCAATCTGCATCACTCACACCATGTTTGTTTAAAAATTATTTTTGTTTTGTTGACCAATTTTATTGTTTGTGCTATATTTCGAGGTGTATTTTACAAAGTCTTTTTAGAGGGATCTGTTTTTTTATACAAACTAATCAGAACCCATTTAAAATTACCTGATGGCAGTTTTCATTTTTTTTCGTCAAACACAGCTCCACCTTCCAGTTGACACAAATTTAGTATGTCGGAATTTATACAAAAAAATCAGGATTTATACAACACAACAAAAACTTTTTGTGATTATTTTAAATCTCTGACTTAATATACTCAGCAAAAATACAATTTCGCACTCGTTTGGATGTTGATAAGTTGAACATACAAGAAATGTTGTTTTAAATAAGGATTAAATTCCATTTTGTACCCATTAAGGACGGTGTACCATGAAAATCATGTTCATAATGTAACCAGTTCAACCGGTAATAATGTTACGGAAATGTAACAGAGTAAAAATGGCACGTTACAACTTGATGAAAGCATGTCAATAGCGCGTATGCCCACCATGAGCGTTTACAACCGCGACACAATGTCCCCTCATGGATTGAATGATGCGTCTGAACACAGCTTGAGGAATGCGTCGCCATAATTGAACCAACAGATTTTCCGCGTTAAATTGGCCGTATGAGGTCTGGCATTATCGTGTTGGAATGTCAGACCTTGGCCATGCATGACCGCCATGAATGGCAAAAGCTCTGGAATGAGCACTTCATCTCTGTATCCTGCAGCAGTTAGGTTTCCTTGAACGGCCATCAGTCGGGAACGGGCAGGGCTATTAAAGGCACCCCAACCCATAACACTACACTGTTAGAAGAACTTGGTCACCCTGACCAAACTTTCTTTGGTCACACCCTCTCTGACCAAACAAAACTTGGT
>JARFOD010011537.1:0-11365 GCA_031763545.1 Mopalia muscosa
AGGGGTCACTCAGAGCTAGTCCTGTAACAGTTTAGTCGAGGGGTCACTCAGAGCTAGTCATGTAACAGTTTAGTCAAGTGGTCACACAGAGCTAGTCCTGTAACAGTTAAGTAGAGTGGTCAAACAAAGCTAGTCCTGTAACAGTTAAGTTGAGGGGTCACTCAGAGCTAGTCCTGTCACAGTTAAGTTGAGGAGTGACCCAGAGCTAGTCCTGTAACAATTGAGTTGAGGGGTCACACAGAGCTAGTCCTGTCACAGTTAAGTTGAGGGGTCACTCAGAGATAGTCCTGTAACAGTTAAGTTGAGGAGTGACCCGGAGCTAGTCCTGTAACAGTTTAGTCGAGGGGTCACACAGAGCTAGTCCTGTAACAGTTAAGTTGAGTGGTCACACAGAGCTAGTCCTGTAACAGTTTAATTGAGTGGTCACACAGAGCTAGTCCTGTAACAGTTTAGTTGAGTGGTCACACAGAGCTAGTCCTGTAACAGTTAAGTTGAGTGGTCACACAGAGCTAGTCCTGTCACCGTTTAGTATAGGGTCACTCAGAGCTAGTCCTGTCTAAGGTTAGTATAGGGTCACTCAGGGCTAGTCCTATCACAGTTTAGTCCAAGGGTCACTAAGAGTAAGTCCTATCACAGTTAAGTTGAGGGGTGATCCATCATGGGGGAAGGGACAATCAGAGCTAGTCCTGTAACAGTTTAGTCGAGTGGTGACCAGAGCTAGTCCGGTAACAGTTAAGTTGAGGGGTGACCCAGACGTACATGTATACCTGTCATAGTTTATTCCATAGGTCACTGAGATCTAGTCCAGCTAACATTGCCTGTGATCTTAAAGAACTCCATCTGGGATCAGATTTGCCAACTGTTTATTTGATTGAGAAAGTCAAGCGCTGTTTTCCTACATTGAATATTATTTGGACACTACATCCCCAACAATTTATGACCTTAAGCTCAATTACATTGTCATCAAAATTAATTAACTCAAAAATATGCTTAACAAAATTATAGCGATTGTTATATTATCGTTGGTATCAAATTTATAAGCATTATCACATTGATTACATGATACTGTCAATAATATAGATTGTTTGTTTGTTTGTTTGATTCGGGGTTAAGAGCATACTCAAGGGTATTTCACTTAAATGCCGGATTGTCCACTTCAGACAGCTCCTTGCCTAATTACAGTGGAATACCAGGAGGAAACCACTGAAATCTACCCCTGTAATTGCCAATAACATAGAAAGTACATGTATTATAAAATACTTCAGTCATGATTGTTGATTTGATTGGGTTTTAATGGGATATTCTACAGGATTCATATATATTAAATTAAAGGAATATTTTGCGTGACCTTTGCATAAACTTGGTGTCAACTCTGAGATGTAAACCTATTCCTGTTAACCATTCTTCCAAGAAGGGTCGGCAATGGGACACTATTACCATTTAACAATTACCTTAATAATAATTGATTGATTGGTTTGTTTGTTTGATGTTAAACGTCATACCCAAGGGTATTTCACTTATAGGATGACGGATTGTCCACTTCGCATTGTACACAGCTATATTACGGTGAAAACCGAGAGGAAACCTCGTAAAAACCACCCCTGCGATTGCCGGAGCCACAACATGTGACTTGCTCATATACCTGATGGTCGAACCAACCCGTGAACGATAAATCGAAGCATGTTCAGTTCAGGAAGCGCACTCCCTACCACTGAGCCACGGGCCAGTATTGTGTTAAGAGATGGACAGAGTGACACACAGCTATGACTAGCACTAGTCCATATTTTAAGGGGAAGAAAACAGTAATAATAAATAAAGTTCACCTGAGTAGATAAACTGTAAAAATTAGCTACAATCTCAAGTTATGTTTTTGTTCTTTTATACAGACCCTTATACAGAGCTTTTTCGCAGGTTGACCTTTTATGGAAATTGAACACATGGCCCTTAATGGCACTGCATCAAAGGACACCCATGGGTTTCCAACTGTTACTCCAAATAATGGAAATACTGTTAATATCCACAATTTGATTGCTGCAAAATTACTTCCTAGATTTGTGTTTGTGAGCCATGGATACACTCCTCACCAATGTTTGTTTATAATTCATAAAGTTTTTAGAACAGTTGAACTCAATCTATCTACTCATGTTATTTTTGGGGATAAGAACAAATTGCCTGTCATGCGTGTCTTCAGTTTTAAAAATATTATCCCAGCTCTTCTCATGCCATGCACAACCTTGATACCTCAACCTTTTTGTTAGGGGACACTTTAAATTACTTTAAATCATTGTGTGATAAGGTGTGCAAAAACGTAGTGCAGTTCACCACAACAGATCAGCTTCATAGCACCCTTTTAAATCAGACAGTATACTTCTTTATGAACCTGGTAACATCCATACTCTCCATTGGGACAGCATTAAAATACAAAATATCCAAGAAATGTTACCACCTATGTCAGACCCTAAAGAAATTACACAAGAAAACAAAAATAGAAACAGAAATATAATAACAAGCATTTAAAAGCATTTCAAATAATATGCCCCAATTTAACAAAAAAAAACAGATAATGGCCAATTGTTTGTGAAACTCAAAACAGTTAACAAAAGTTCACAACAATATTAATGAAACACAAATATTAAAGGTTTAAAATGTTTTTTAGTTATCAAAATAGCACCTTAAAAATGAAATTTAAAAGTATTTTTCCCAAACTTTAGCATCTATATCTTTGGATTTCAGATTTAATGATGGTTCTGTACTTACAAATTTTACAATCCTGAAAGATTTGCTCCTAAACATAGGTCTCTCGTACTGGTTTATTTAAACACTCATATCCTCGACTGTCATGGGATGGTTGCATAATAGTGCTGAAGATGTTATTATTCAAAGTTCTACCAGCCTGATAAGTAATTAAAGATTGCCGAGGTGGTAAAGCAGCCCTAAATTCAGGTTCCTGCAGAAGCGATCGATTGACAGGACGGCTAAAAGGGGTGTGTAAATTTTCAGATGCAAGCAGGGGATCTGCTTGATCAGCATCTTCTGAAGTAACTTCACTTGTTAATGAAATGTTCAATGGGCTAGGGGAAGAAAATGTAGGACTTGAGTTGTTGATGAATGCTGCTTCAGGACCTTCTCGACAATCCCCATCAGTCGCAAGTTTTGTATTGGGGCTTGATGTAAATAATCGAGTTCGTGCACCTGATGTTTGGGAGAGTGGTGTTTGAGTGGAGGACGTTTGCTTTGAGGACGAACATGGGGAGCTTAAACTATTACAATAAAGATTCCTTCTTGGGCTTCGTACCGACAAGTTCTTCTTGTTTGGACTGCAGACAAGGTTTTGTGAATACGATAGTAACTTGTAAGAGTCTCTTTGGCCAGGACCACCACTGACTTCAACAACAACATCCTCCTCTTGAGAACTATCAACTTCGATACCTACAGCATTGTTGTTATTGTTTTCCACAATTTCTGTCTGCCTATCGTTTGGTGGACTTCTATCACTGTTTCTTTGTGAATTGAGGATAGTGTTTCCAGCGACACTGTCTAAATCCCTGCTCACCATATTACCTTGTCTAATGGCTTTAATTCTAACAATCTGGTTATGTTTTCTCCAGTCAGCCCATACGTGGTAATGATACCGAAGAACAACCTGAAACATTACATAAAGAAATAAATTAAAAACATTGGTTTGTTTGTTTGATTGGTGTTTAACGTCATACTCAGGGGTATTTCACTTATGGGACTCGCTCATATACCTGATGGTCGAAGGGCGGACTCGAACCCGTGAACGTTAAATCAAAGCATGTTCGGTTCAGGAAGCACACTCCCTACCACTGAGCCATGGCCACGGGCTAAAAACATTGGAGTAGGAGACATTTTATCACCAAGATGGATCTTACCATCTAGTATACACATTATCATTCAGATATATTACAATATCAACACACACAGATTGTACAGGAGTGCACCAGAGAATAAAGAAGCTCTCTACAATGACCTGCAGCATCCAATGGGTTAAAGAAAGAATTAAAGACAAATCTGGATCATATTAAAAGTTAGTTCAGAGATTACCAGGACAGAGGATTCCCCCACAAACAACACACGGTTGAAAGATTTATGCCAAAAAGTACCATTTAGAGCCAATCCCCCAACACTTTATCTGACAATTTGGCCAGTCATGGATGGTCCAGGAAGTGTACCCTCTTTTGGCTTAAGGGTCATCACAAACTTAAATTGTTTCTGTTAACCTATCATTGACAATAATCTTTAGCTTCAGACTTATAATACTCGTTTGTTTATTCTTTTACCAACATAATGTCTTAAGAATATGAACTTTTATCAAGCAGAGTAGCTAGCTAGCCCCACTAGAGACTTTTAAAAAAAATATATGCTCATAATTCCAGTCAAACACCTTTTCCTACTTTTGTTTAATAGCTCTGTTTTTTCAAAGAACCAAAGAGTAAAAGTTATGGTGTTTATCACCATTTTGGTGCGATATGCAATGTCGGCCATATTTGTTGTGAAATCTAGTGAAATACAACAACATCTATGGTATTAACAGAAAAAGCCATGTTTGAAGTAATGAATTCGAGTGATGACAATTTTTGTTTGCAGATTTAATTGAAATGCAAACCCATCAGTTTCTTTAATGGAGGAAACTATTTTCAAAGTTTGAAATATATTAAAATTATGCAATGGCTGCCTTTTTGTTTCAGTTTGCGAAATTTGAAGAAATGAAATCCCAATATTTGTCTTAATGGGGGGAAGCTTCTGAAAATTTTAAGTTACTCAGTGAATTTGTTGGCAAATTATCATGTAGGGGTGAATATGGAAAAATTATGTAATTGGGACCATATTGGTTTGGCCCATTTGATGAAACGAACTTCCAGGTTTCATGTTAATCTGTGAATTTGATCTAAAAATAGACCTGTTCAGAACCCATACATAAGCATGGATATGGTAAGAGGATGCATTGCTGGCCATTTTGTTTTACGGAATTTGATGAAATTCAATCCCATCTGTTGGGTTAATAAGATGAGACTATATTTCAAGTTTTAAGTTAATCTGTGAATTGTTTAAATATTGTAAAATAATGCAATGGTGGCCATCTTGTTTTACAGAGCTTGTTGAAATTCAGTCTGATCCATTGTCTTGAAAGCATAAATCTATCTCCAAATTTTAAAGTTAATCCGTGAATTTATTCTCTACTTATTGTGTTCACACCATATACAGGTATAAATATTCTAAAATTATGTAATAATGACCATTAACAGAATTTGGTGATATGCAATACCGTCTGTTGTCTTCGTAAGAGAAAGCTACATACCAAGTTTAAAGTTAATCAGTGAATTTGTTTTCAAGCTTTCGTGTTCACAAACATTTGTGGTGGACAGACACAGATGGACGAAAAGACGGACGAAAGGACGAACAGATGCCCAGTAGCATTTCTAAGTACCCCCCCTACCATAGTAGTGGTGGACAATAAAAGCATCAAAACATGTAGGCAGTAGCAGGCAGTTGACATATTTCAGTTGTTGATACTGTTTGGCAAAATAATATTACAAGCTGCTGCTTAGGCTAGTTTATATTATCAAGATCAAACTTGTCAAGTCTACAGTGTACACTTTGAGCAAGTCAAAACAAAGTCACAGCATTTCGTAGTTTTTAAATAATATAATTATGTTATGACGGCCTCAAATAGAATGTAACAGTACAACTTTGCAGAGGTAAATGATGTGTTTGCATACCAAGCACCATGTGAGGTAGATACACATCAGGAAAACAGTGAGAGATATGAGGCCAGGCACTTCCCACCTTCCTGCCCAATAAGAGTAATACTGAGCTCCTATCAGACACAACCAGGAACTGATGATAGCCAGAGGGGTGAGCAGAATAAAACAAGCAACATCACAGATCAGGTTACGACGGTCATTTGGAGAAGATGGGTGACGTATCCACTGTTACAAATAAAACATAACATAAAACAGAAAACATTGGAATTAGCATTTGTTCTTCTTTTTAAATTTGTTAGGGAGAACAAATATATACCTCCTAACGTTCACTGAAAGTCGCCATTGACTCCTGCTGAATCCTAGTGGCTACTGTCCAAAGAGAAGGTTGAATCACCTTAACAGCTGACTAGGCCATGTGATGCCATATGAAAAGTGGGTGTTGTCCCCGAGATATAGATTGAACTGGTCAATAGTGGTACAGCTATTCTTTTTACTGTTTAAAGTGCAAGGACATGGCAGCCAAAAGGATTTTTACTGAAAATTTTAAAATTACCCAATATTCCAGATCTCTTTGTAAACTAGATGATCTTTCACTAAAAAAATTAAAAGGCATGGTAGCGCCCTATTTACAGTTTTATATTCTTTTGCAGCCCAGACCTTCCATTACAAGTTATTTCATGCATAAGACAGAGTAGAGGCTGTAGCCCAATGGGGGAATACTATTCCACAGGACTGAAAACATTCGGATATATTGTTGTGCTGAATACACCTACAGTTTGTTGATGCCATTGATCTTTGTACCACTTTAATATAAAACAGCCAGATTACCCATATTTTTGTTACACTATTTTTCTTTATGGGATCCAAACATAAAACACTGCTCCCTAGATGTTAAAAAACCTGTTTGAGGAAACTATTACATTTTGTTTCTTCTAAATAAATTTTATACAGACCTCCTTAAATGGTTTCGATTGACTGTCAACCGTGTATTCAAAGCCACACAGTTCACACTTGGTTCTACTAGATGATCCTAACCATGTTTCTAAACAGCTAAGATGAAGGAGACCTACTGTTCCTGTACAATGACAGGGTGACAACAAGTCTTCTTTCTCCTCTCCTTCATGGCAAATACGACAAATAGGACCCTCACTGGTAGTACTGAAAACACATAAATGGTACAATCAAAATAAAACTGTACAAAGCACAAAGCCACATAAACAAAAGCTGACAAATCTTAAGGAATTCATACATTATCAAAAAGTCAAATGTGATTTAATACAAATGACCTTTCAGGGCCTGACGTGGGGCCATTTCCAACCTGTTTAAAGGGATTTGAGGGGCCATACACTTCCCCCAATTTTTTGTGATTTCCATAAAAATGATACATATAATATTTAGATGTTATCATTTACTCAAAATTAAGAAAACAATTAGTGAATTTGAATTTTTTAGATTTCTATTCAGGGTGCCCAAACTTTTTTCTTGGGGTCAGGCCCTGCCTTTGCTGTATATATTTCAGTAGATTCAGATAAAAAAAATACAGCATAAGATAACACGATAAAAAAAAATAAAACTGAAGAAAATTATAAAAACACCTGTAAGTGAAAGTTCCACATTGTACCTTAAAGCACTTGATGAAACATAGTGTAGCTGATCACTGGGCTGGTTTTGAACTGTTGTTGTTATTCCTTCCATTTCTATGATTTGAGAGTCTTCAATCGATACCATACTGTTGCCTGTATGACAAGGGGAGCTAACTCTTTTGTTTACAAATGATGACTTCTTGTCCATATCTGAAGATGAGCATTGTTTTGAGTTCTGTGTTGGCAACAGCTTAGCCTTTGACCGTGTATCATCAAATA
Organism: Mopalia muscosa; assembly: GCA_031763545.1. Lineage (NCBI taxonomy): Eukaryota > Metazoa > Mollusca > Polyplacophora > Chitonida > Mopaliidae > Mopalia > Mopalia muscosa. Next base: position 7,589 of record JARFOD010011537.1, read on the forward strand.
ATTCTGATGAAGATCTGGTATTGTCAATGACATCACGATTGCTTATCTCAGAATTTGAAGAACTGTCCTTATTCCTCACTTCACTCAAAGATCCAGACAATAGAGGAAACATATTTTTGGAACCTTATTACAGGCTGTTTAACACACAAATTAAGCAAAAAATAATTGTAAAAAGGCCACACCTCAGTATTATGTCATCATTTAGCCTTCTTTTCACAAACCAATAGTTGTAGTTTCATCCTGAAAATACAATAAAAACAAAGCGGGATTAAATTTGTACTATAAATAGAAATTACATACCAATTCCGGATATTAAATAAGAAACACAAAACCTAAAGATAACTTTTAATATAGTTTCCAGTTTCTTTAGGGTAAATGGGTTTTATTAAATCTTTTCTTTTTGTAACTTGTTTGTTGGCCAAATGCTAATGGAAATAATTATCTTCAAGTCAATTATTTGGTTGAGAGGCCATTACATGAGTAGAATAACTCCCAAGTACTAGTAAGCATATTATTAATGGTTTTCCTAGGAACCTGAATCAAATAAACATTTGTGTACATGAATAGTGTTAAGCAATCCACAATGAACCACAATAAAAATCCCTTGGCCATCAGGTCAGCCATGTCACAGTGCTGAAGAACATCAACCTGGAAGGTTTACTAGCCTCAAGAATTCCTTGTTAGACTGGCATGTGAAGGAAGCCTTAGCAAAGAGGAGAATGCATAAGGATCTCTGTGGTGGAGTGATCTACAGCAGTCATTCCATAGAGACAATGCTTACCATGTACACATACCCTCACTAGAGGATCACAGAGATGATTCCTGTGGACCATATCATTGTGGGAGTTGTTTTCCAAGCAACTAGCGGAATTCAGGGGTATTGCTCAATCCTGTTCTGGGTATTATTCCACACAGCAATCTTAGCCTAAGTTGACCTTAATTACCATGACACAATATCTCCAGAGCTGGTCGCCATGACAAGATAAACTTAGGCTAAGATTTCTTTGTTGAACAGACCTCTGTTCAGGCGGACCAGCACTTAATGACAGATGCTTGCCTGCAAATTATTCTACTGGTCTGCAATGCTGAAATCATTAAAAGATCTGAAATAAATTTGGGCTTAGAAAAGATGACCATTTTGGGTAAAATCCAATTTACTTTTATTAAAAGTAACAAAAAATGCTCAGATCTAATAATTCTGATACCAATCACTCTACAATGTATGGAGCCACTGTAGAATCAACTTCACGAGACAAGGGGAGGCCTGACGTGAAACTTTATTCCACACCTTATCACACTAGTACATATTTCTAGTCAAACAAGGAGGAGTTTGATATCGCAATGCACAGTGTGTAACCCCATTCCCTAATTGTATATATGCCTCTGCTATAAGTCCAAACATTGAAATATATTTAACTTCCATTTGCCAAAGAACAATCCTTAACATGAACACTGCACCAGACAGCTGAGAATCAAACTATTAGGATCAATGCTCAACAAGAATATTTTCTTTCTTTGTTGTTTATCATGATATTCCGGCAGATTTAGAGGTGATACACAGTTTAAAAAGTGACAGATGTATTTGAATAGTCACTTTAATCTTTGTCTGTGTTGCAACTTGCAAGGCTGATGAGTGATGACAGACATCAGACTTGCCTGGAAGATGCTTGAATTGGTGCGTCACTTTACAAAGCAATCTAACATTTGTAATAACCAAAACTTAATCTAATCATACAACTTTACTAACATTAAACCTAACACAAACCAACCCTAAAACTAGCCTTACATAACATATAACCTTCCCCATTTTCTTGCAGCCATGTAATATGTCAGGTATCAACACTATAACGCCCTAGATTTTCATAAGGAACTAACAACAGCAGTGCACTGCCTTAGATCTGGTCGTAATAAAATCTGAAACGAACAAACACAATTTGACACAAGGTTAGTTTTAGGGTCAGTAGTCATTGTATATTTCAGGTACATGTATCGGGTGCAATGGTTTCATCTGATCATAAAAAAATCCTAATAGGCATATCCCAGCCTCAAAATCAAATCCACAGGTGCCTAGTAGCTTGATAATTTGTCATTGACATTTCACATAGAGTTCTCAATATCCAGTTAGCCGCTTTTTCTTTTAATCACTTCGCCATATTCCCGGTTATAAGTTTATAGGTGCATGCGCACACACTGAATATTTTGAAATCTCAGTTAGATTCATCTGATTAAAAGGGCATTAAAACAAGTGAAAAAAGCTTATCAGAAATGACTGATACCAAGACCATACGTCACCGAGCATTTAGGCCTATGGGGATGATTTTCAGGCTGGAGGCTGCCGTTAAGGATTTTTTTATGATCAGATCATACCATTGCACTGCAGTTGCTAGGTAATGTTCATTGTGGAAATTTAGGGCATGCCGTTATTGCGTTGATACCCGACATATACAATGGCCACAAGAGATTGGAGAATGTAAGACGCCATTTAAGACTACCGTAACCTAAAACTAACCTTGTGTCAAGTTGTGTTTGTTCCTTTCAGTGGCATTTTTACAGGTGACGAGCCAATTCTACAATTAGGCCCAATAGCAATGTATGACTGCAATGTTCGTCATTTACCTTGCTCGAATTCTTCAAACATTCACCTATCAATAACGATTTACCTAGTTTTCAAAGCAGATCCATCAGTGACAGCAGCGTTGTTGTTGTTGTTGTTACTACGTCTTCTCGAACGCCCGATAAATTCTTTCCACCACAAACATTTACTAACGCATACCAGGAAATTTTTGGATAGTCTTATTGTCAGTATGATGATAATTCCACTATTTTGGACGCAGAACACATGTAAACAAACAGAATAAAAGAGCAGAAGAAAATAAATGCTTGACTTCTACAGCACGCTTACCGCTTTGGTCACTTGTCAAACTGTCACGTGATCGCACGTGAGGTACATGTATCTGAAATAACGTCATTGCACTTGTCTTCTTTGAGAAAAAAAACAAAGGATAAAAACAAATAAATGAAGAAACTTGGCCGTAAGTAAGTAATTAAAAAGCATCTTTACCAAAAATTAACACAAAAAAATTTACATGAAATTGATTGTCGATAGACCAATATATATTGAGCCAAAGACTTAAAGTTGTGGTGTTTATCAAAATGTTGGTGCAGTTGGCCATATTTGTTGTGCAACGTAGTGAAATACAGCCTCGTCTACGGTAACAGAAAAAGCAAATCTGAATTTAGAGTGATGGCCATTTTCGTTTGCAGAATTATATGAAAAGCAATCCCATCAATTTCTTTACTGGAGGAAACTTTTTTCCAAGTCTGAAGTCTGAAATATATTAAACTTATGCAATGGATGCCATTCTGTTTACGGAATTTGAATAAATGAAATTCCAATATTTGTTTTAAGGATACTCAAGCAAATATTGAAGTATTTAATAAAATATTTAATTTGAAGACCGTTAACTTTGATGATAAAACTGGACTACATTATTTACAACAGTGGTGTTTTGACAGTCAATTAAATACAGGTAGCTATACCTGGAGATTATTAAGTCTGCCCGCTGTGCATATACAGTTTCAATAGTTTCCGTGTATTGTATATTGAGCACTTATTCACTGACGCCACATGTGGTTGATTGGTTGTTGTTTCTTAAGAGATTGATCACAACTTAAATGGAAATAAATTAAACATTAACACTAACATAATTATACAATTTCTGGATAACCACTTCTTGTTTTGTGATAGAACACAACGTTTCGATACATATGCCTGTA
>JARFOD010011548.1:0-11365 GCA_031763545.1 Mopalia muscosa
ATAGATTTTGTTCCCCCCCCCCCCCCCCCCCCCCCCTTTCCTGCCGATCAAGGGCAGTATGTTTAAAGATTTTTCCTACTGTCTAAGATAGTTAGCAATGGAGCCGCTGTAATGGGGTTTGCTAGTGGCCCAGAAGAGAGATATAACCTAAATTGCCACCTATGTCATTGACAACTAACACTATAATTAATGGGGTTTCTGAGTGGTCAAAAAAGGGAGATAAATATGTACTCATATGACCAAAATTGTTGTCTATACCACAGACTAACAATAGCATGGTTTGAATAAAATGCTTTTGGCTAGTTAATAATATAGGTGACACTGCCAAACTCCTGCATGTTAACATTTACTTTTATGACCTTTCCAAATTGTTGCCCCTAATAGTGGGGACTTTTTAAAGGTATTCCCAAATGGTTCATACCTAGAAAATGTATAAAAATAGTACAATATTCAATGAATATTGTTTCATTAAAACTTGTTTCATTAAAAAATTTGTTGTACATGTGAAGAAATTAGGATTCAAACATCTGACTTCCATTAAGAGTTAGCTGTGATTTTTCAAGTGATGTCACCAGGGGAATTCGCCAAGTGACTGGTAACTATAGAAACCTGACTGCCATTTTGTTATTTCTCATTATCCAACAATTCTTCGTAAATCTCCAGTATGGAGTTGTCATTATCCACCACGGTGTCGTCATTGTCTGGCACAGATTGTTCCGAATGGAGTTTCTCCTGCCTACGTCACAGCTTAAATAACTTGTATGAAAATCGCAAGGTTTGTAAGTGAATAAAACAAATTCTAAGCGTCAGAAAAATACAGGATTTATTCTACAGATAGTTTATAGTATTATCTTTGTAATTCAGTCACTTTTAATCTGATTTAAAACCCATTTGGGATTACCTTTAAATGAAAAACATGTCAAAGTAAATTGTTACATAGAGAAGCTCAGCAGTTGTGTTTTCAATTTATGCTAACACTTGGAATATATATATTGTATCTATTTTTTGTAGCCGTGTTCACATCACTGAGGAGACTTTGAAATGTCTGAACAAAGATTATGACATAGAGCCTGGAGAAGGGGGAGACAGGCATACCTACCTGAAGGAGAATAACATACAGACTTTTCTGATTGTCAATGAAGAACCCAAGCCAAAGGTAAATTATTAAATCACGTCAGCTCGTGCCAGTGTGATGGTCAATGTGTCAGTTTGACTCCATCTGTTACCCTCTAAGAGAGTGTCAGACAATGTTGCTCCTGCAATTGCATGGGTGTTTTGTTTAGAAGTTTCTCCCAGCTTTTGATAATATTTAAACAACGAATGGCATGAAATAGACAGTCTGTCATTGTGTATGTGAAATACCCTTGAGTATGTTGTTTTACCCCAATCAAACACACTTACATTATGAGCTGTTGAATGGTTACAGGTTTCTATGCCCAAAAGCAGTCTGATCTCAGTCATATAAAGTCAGATTTTCTAATTGTTTACTCTTGTTTATTCATCTTGTCATTGTCAACCCCCTGGCTAATGGCAGTTTGTTTGTAGTGTCAAAATGCTGTCTTACTTTGCACTAGCGAAAGATTAATTTTCCAAAAATATTTCACATTTTACTGTTGTCCTAACCTCAATTATTATTGGAATACATTTGTGAAATACCCCTTGAGTGTATTGTAAAACATCGACAGTCAATAGAAAGAGGCAATGCAAAGCTGATCTGTTTTGATTTTCATGTCTTAAGATTGCCCAGTTTTGCCTTTCGAGGGAGGTGTCCTCAACCCCTATTGCTGGCAATCATGAAATATGAGTGAAATAACTAGTACACACTCAAACCTCAATCTAACAATTTTGTTTTGCCAGTGGTGTTGAGGGTGGTTGCCTTCACCCATTTGGTTGCCTTGTCATCATATGAGTGCAGTGGCTTAAACATCTGCCTGTCCTAATATCTATTTTGAGAAATTTTGCCTGTCCAAATTTTCCATTTTCTTACCTTTCCTATGATAAAATTCAGAATTCCAACTGTCATTTAACATACCATAAATCACATCACATAAATGTAATACCCGTTGGCATGGCTTAAACACCGAACAACCAATGTTTTTAGCTGTACTAACTAGCTAATATCTAGTTAACACAGTATTTTAGGTGCTGTTACATGTACAATGATATGTTGACAGGAGTTGATGTTATCCCCTGAGAAGTCACCTAGAGGAGGTCATGTATCAGTCTCCTCCTCTCCTTATGCTAACGGCAGCACCGGAAAAGAGATGAAGAGAATGGGTTTTGTTGAGGAGGCCAGTCATACAAATATTCATCAAAAGTCAGTTTTACTTTTAATACGTCTGATGAAAATGAAATGGTTCATCGATTCCATGTCAATAAGCTTATCATGTATACAATTTAATGATACTAATAAAAATGAAATGGTTCATCGATTCCATGTCAATAAGCTTATCATGTATACAATTTAATGATACTAATAAAAATGAATTGGTGAATCAAGCCTGAGTCTGAAATGGACAATCTGTCAACCTGTGAGTGGAACCCCTTGCTGGACCCCTTGGGCTCAAAATGAACCAAATTTGTTTTATCACATGGATTAAAACTTAGGTATTCAAACTATAGATTGGTAAGAAAATCATCATAAATTCTAATTACAAACAGTTAAATTGAAGCCTATAATTTTGTTTTCCTATGATCATATGTTCAAGGGGTATGTCTAGAAAACTGTACATGCTAGAAACTTCAAATTTGTACCGTTGTAAAGAGCACAATATGATCTGGTAAACGGTTTCTCATTTTTTATGGGTTTGTCCTTGATTGTTTTCAAATTGTTTTAAAATGAGGCACCGTTTACTAGTTCAAGGACTATTCTACTCGCTCAACTAATTTATTGAGTCTTATCTTTATTGAACTTCGAGAATTAAATCATGGAAAATGTCGTCTATTTTTTTTCTGTTGACATTTACTCATTTTACAATATTTTTAAAAATGATAATTGGATATTCATTTATATGTAATCGTGAGTATTCAAGCTTTCTAAAAATATATACGTATATGGTACAGATTTATATTATTCTGCATTAAAGAATGAATACAACAGGTGTTCTGAAAATCTACCAAAGGGTCCTGCAAAAAAATCTGTAACTGATGACAAATTGATTGACAGTTCTGTCTTTCTATGAACCTATTAGACATCAACATTCCCATCTTTTTCGACAGACTGGGTTACGGCACACAGGAAAACAAGGACCCGGAAGACGAGGTCAATGAGTATCTTGGACGCGCCATCGATGCTCGAAGCATTGACAGACTCCGTTCTGAACACGTCAAGCGCTTTTTCCTTACATTTCGGAAATCTGGTTTAGAAGAAAAGGTTTGTCTTTTAATGCTGTTTATAAGTCATCATCTGAAAATCACAGTGTTTCTTTGAATTGTCTGGCCCCGTGAAGGAGCGGGTGGTCCATGGCCCTGCAGAATAGTCCCTCGGCTTCCTCAGTCGATCGTAAGAGGCGAGAAAAGAGGTTGCCCTGGTGTTTGCAGAGCTAAAGGGGAACGGGAAGCAGATCTGTTTGTGATGTTCTATATTTTTGTCCATTGTCATATAAGTGAAATGCCCTTGAGTACGACGTTAAACACCAATCAATCAATCAATCATTGAATTGTCTGATTTATTAAGGTTGAGTGGGGTTGGGATAGGCTTGTTTGCTGTACTTCTGTTTAGGCATTTCTATCTGCTTATTTTCATATATCCAATCATCCACCTTACTGGGCAATTAATATATCGATGTTGGGAAAATTTCTGCCTGATGGGGAAATTTAGACACCTGTTTTTATGAAGAAATTCCTTTTACAGGTGTAAAAAGTTGTGAGAACCTTGCAGTTTTATGAAAGTATCATGCACTTGAGGGGCCTCCAACAACTCCTTGGGTTGTTTTGTGAGATTGGACATTATATTATTGAATAAGTGCAAAGCTCTACACCAACCATTCTCACAAGACTCTCACAAGTGATAGCGTGTACGCTTACTAAACTGAACCTGCTTAGATGCACCGTTCACCAGATCGAGTCCACTCGTCAACCATCAGTTATATGAGCAAGTCACATGTCGTGACTCAGGCCATCATGGGGGTGGTTTTTACGAGGTTTCCTCAAGGTTTTCTACCAAAATAAGGCTTGGTGCAGTGTGAAGTGGACAATCCGTCGTTATATAAGTGAAATACTGTTGAGTACAATGTTAAACCCTGATCAAACAGACAACCAAACACCAGACTTTCAGGTATAACATGTATTTGGTGTGCCCAGTTGCCCTTGGAGCAAAGTGGCAACATGAAGCTGATTAATTTGTCTTAGAATTTCATCTCTTGATTGTCATGTAGGCCCTATTTGTCTTGTCTTGTTGTTGTCAGTGGTGTCAAAGGTGGTTTTCTTCACCCATTGAGCTGGTACGTGGTCATGTGAGTAAAATACCCTCAAGTATGGCATTAAACCTCAATCAAGCGAGTAGATGGATTGAGATTTGAGTCATTCCACTGACTAGTTAAGTGTTAGCAGTTGGTATATATGTTAGGTAGTAGCCTGCATTGACTTTCTATTGCTGTACATTCATGTGCCTATTTCAACTGTTTGATCAAAAAATGTCATAAGACTGCCAGTTATTTAAAGGTCCAATTATTTTCTTTGTCTAACATTTTTACCCCATTCCAGTTATTTACTTCGAAATATCCAACGGAAGTTGGCTTTTTTTATTGCCTCCCAACAGTTTTATGGCAAGACATTATTGTAGCCCTGTCATTAAAGGAAACAAATTTTGTACCCAGTGTGCTGAGTGAAAAAAATTATTCATTGTTAAAAGCAACATATGGCAATGTTGAGTATTTGAGAAAATTATTACAAAGTATGACGCATAAAATTAATTTTGTTTTAAGAGATGAGAAAGGCAAGTGAAACTGACTCCACATTTAATTTCAGTCATCAAATTGGTAATATGGGATGGAGCTTCTTGTTGCCCTGGTGCTCTCAGAACTAATGGGCAACATGAAGCTGATCCGTTTGAGACGTCATTGTATTGTGTACTGTATTTGTCCTGTTTTGTCCTTATTGAGTGGTTTACTTCACCCTTTGGACTGGCACGCCGTCATGTGAGTGAAATAAACCTAAGTAAGGCGTTAAACTCTAGTCAAAAACATTCAAATTGAATTGGTAATGCATTAAAACTTGGAAACATGATTTAAAAATTTGTCTGCAATTGTCATGGTTGTCCACAATTGTCATGGTTGTCAGTTATCTTCATGGTTGTCTGTCGTCATATAAGTGAAATACCCTTGAGTAGGACGTTAAACACCAATCAAACAAACAAACAAAACAAATCTTCATGGTTGTCAACTATTGTCATGGCTGTTCAAATTTGTCATGATTGTCCACAATTTTCCCGGTTGTCAGTTATCTCCATTGTTTTCATGGTTGGGGTTGTCATGGCTGTCCACAGTTGTTATGATTATCAGCAATTGTAATGGTTGTCAGCAATTGTCATGGCTGTCAAAAATTATTGTGGTTATCAGCAAATGTCCTGATTGCAGCAATTGTCATGTTTGTTAGTAAATGATACCAATATCAGTGTGTACTGTGCAGTACAGACTTGAATTAAACTAACATCAGACCAATGCAAGACAAAAGCTTCTTTTTTTTTCCAGTATTGTAAAGTGCGGGACACGATGTTCAAATCCTATCTGGCCTGTACACTCTGTATGCTGTTGTTAATCATCATATCACAAGTGATCATAATTCCATCGTAAGTATAGCACGTTTTATACAATTATTATACTAAACTTGTAAGTCACCACATGGGACTGGCCCGCGGCTGTGGCTTAGTGATTAGCTGTGCGTTTTCTGAGCCTACTTCGATGTACCATTCACAAGATCCAGTCTGTCTGTCAACCCTCCAATATGAGTGAGTCACAAGATGTGGCTACGGTAATCCCCGGGGTGGTTTTTAAGAGGTTTCCTCTCAGTTTTCCACTATAATAGGCCAAAGAACAGTGCGAAGTGGACAATCCTATGTCATATAAATGAAATACCCTTGAGTAAAGTTTAAACTCCGAACAATCAACTAAACAAATGTTAGAGGTACAGGATTAATCACACAGATGTTAGTTTTTAAATGTTTGTTTAAACTGTTTCAGATCCACTTTGATGGCTGCCATTTTCCCCACCTCATTTATTGTCGTCCTTATTCTCTTCCTGCTCATTCTAACTGAGACCTGTGCTGTAAGTTTTTCTCATTGTTTTGTTCCCCAAATACTAAATGTGACCCTCTCCAGCAAAATATGGACTAAGTTGCAAATGATTGTATTGAGTATTGAGGTAAATGTAGGCTTACAAATAGCATACAAGGTCAATATTGAGACTGAAGCAACTGTGGAAAGTTATGTTATTTGAGGTCAGGATGCTATGGACTTTGAATATTTGTCTTTCCTAAACAATTATAGAACTTTGAACTCAGGTTGTTTTTAAATGTATTTCAAAGCACCTTTCGATTACACTCTGAATAACTCAATTGGTATATTGACTCCTCTTATACTATTGAATCCACCTTTATGTAAGTGCAGCCCACAGCCCTGGCTAAGTGGAAGTGAGTGGGCTTCCTAAACTGAACCTGCTTCCATTTACCGTTCACCAGATCAAGCCTGCCTGTCGACCATCAGGTATATAAGTGAGTCACATGTTGTGGCTCCGGCAATCGCGGGGGTAGTTGTTTGCAAGGTTTCTTATCGATTTTCCACTGTAATAAGGCTGTGTACAGTGTGAAGTGGACAATCCTTTGCCATAAAAGTGAAATGCCATTGAGTACGATGTTAAACACCAATCAAACAAACCAAATACACTCAAAATAACTCAATTGGTACATTGACTCTTCTAATACTATTGAATCCCCCTTTTTGTAAGTGCAATACCTCTCAGCATACCGTAAACTCTAATCAAAGAAATAAGTCTTACAGTTTTGCTTCCATACTTCTTGGTGTTTATTTTCAGTGTACCCCTAAAGGTTTACGGGCTGTGGCCACAAAAGTAGCGGTGAACCGTTGGTTAAGCCAGGTGATTGCCGTAGTGGCTGTACTTGGGGTGTATTTAACTGGATTCTCAGCTATGGTAAGTTGCTTTGTATTAACTTAGCGCTACAATATTCCACCCGTCTCTTCGGAGTCCTGGGTTCATATCCCACCTCTGCCACCAAGCCACTATATTCAACAGGGAATATTACTCATACAATCAGTGTCAAGTGACTTCAAAATACTTACAAAGATCAATGTTTATTATTTCCGAAATATAACAAGGTATTCAAACAACTAGCTTTTCCAAACAATTTTTTTTTAAAATGAGTGTAAACTTGGTTTTGCTCCCAACATAGATTGACATAGAGTAGACTTGGTTTTGTTGATCCCACAAGCATATTATATAACATATGTTAATAAACTATTTGGAATAGTGTAAATCACTACAAATTTAGTTAATGAAAAATGCTTACATTTTTGGTAGCTGTGACAATATTACATCATGTAAACAGACAAATTGATGTTTTCTGAGAAATCCTGATGCTTTCTAAGTGGGAAATCAATCGCATGACTCTTAGACACAATTTCAAAGCCATTAAAATAGCTTCCAAAGTGGTGATTTAGGTAGTGTGATTTGTTGAGCTCCTCGTCACTTGTAGCTTGTAAGCTTTGATCTTGAGTGTGCCATTAAACTCTCAAAGAACATAAAAGTTCACTAAAAGTGGTTATTATTTTGTGATTATAAGCTATTGCAATAGAGGTGGCATAATAAAAATCAAATACGCGTTGCATAATAGACTAATGGTTGAAACAGGTTTTGGAAAGATGTTGACACACAGTTTCATCTTGCCCATTTGTTAACTTCTGAAATATTTTAGTTGCTAGTTAGAGGGAGCTTCCTGTTGCCCTCGTGCTCTTGGAGTTTACATAGTTTATCATGATATTTAATTTTTATAGCTATGTTTACCATGATATTTACTTTCTATCACTATGTCTACCATGATGTTTACTTTTTATCACTATGTCTACCATGATATTTACTTTTTATCACTATGTCTACCATGATGTTTACTTTTTATCACTATGTCTACCATGATGTTTACTTTTCCATACTATGTCTTCCATGATATTGACTTGTAATAAACTATGTCTACCATGATATTTACTTGCCATAGCTATGTCTACCATGATATTTACTTGCCATAGCTATGTCTACCATGATATTGACTTGCAATAAACTATGTCTACTATGATATTTGCTTCAATTACTTGCCATAGCTATGTCTACAATGATATTTACTTTTCCTAACTATGTCTACCATGATATTTACTTGTAATAAACTATATCTACCATGTTTTTTTCACTTTTCATCACTATATCAACCAATATGTTTTCTAGTCATAACTATGTTTACCATGATATAATTTGCTTTTCATCACTAAGTCTACCATGATATTTACCCATAACAATTGTGTCTGCCATAATATGTACAAATAAATATTGTGTCTACCATTATACATGTGTTTACAGCAATATTGTGCTTCACATATCTTTATGTTGTTGATGTTATTTGTAGTTTGCCCTGGATATCACGGAGTTAACAAGCTGTTTAGCCTCACTTTACGGGATTCCCCGGGAAAGTGTTAACCTAACCATCATACAAGTCTCCAATATATCAATGGGAATGGAACAGTCTGTATGTAACCCCATCAGCACATCACACTTCCCTGAGGTATGACCCTGGAGTATTGTGTACACATAACTATTTAAATACACCTAAAAGCCATCAAAATATACACACAATTAATATTCTGTACCATACTATGCTGTAAAAACTCCTTTTTTGTTTTACACATAAATTTTTTGAGGGGTATAGCTAGACAGGTCTGAATATCTTTACAGTCGCAGCCAAGTCGCACTTAAGAATTGGTGACTTAGAATTTTTTCCATCTCTGCACTCTGCGTAAAGGGGCTGATAATTAGTTGTATATGTACTTGTAGCTACCTGTGCCCTGCTGCCATTTGTTTGTTTTTTTGCCACTGCCAAATTCATACATTATTGCACCTCTCTGTGGGTGTTTGTGTGAAAAAAAAAAAAAAATCATCACATTTTCGTGTCCAGCTCATTGTTTCTTAGTGTATGGTGAGATCTTGTAGACAATGTAGAGAGAAATCTTATCAATATAAAATGATAGCAATTTTCCTCCAGCAGCTATAACAGTGAACCCTTAAAGAGAGACTAGAAATGCCCTCTTTACTTAGCACTATGGAGGAAAATTAACTTTCAAACATTATCAAAACACTTCACATTCTATGGGTGTGCCGGTCAATTATTGTCGGAATAAAATGCTGTCATATAACTGAAATACCTTAAAGCACAGGGCAAAACACCAATAAGTCATTGTATAAAATGGTGTGATATATATTTTGTTTTCAGTATTTCACATTCTGTGTGTTACTCTCGATGATCTCAAGCGCTGTATTCCTCCAGGCCAGTAGCATCCTCAAGCTGGTACTGCTGTGTTTCATGTCAGTTCTCTATGTGATAATTGTGGAGCTTTCACATTATAGTCTCTTCGATAACAGAGATATCCTGGCCATGGCAAATGTTGGGTGAGTTATCTAGAGATATCCCCTCTCATCTTTACAGAGGAACTCCTTCGTGTATCAAAGCCTGCGGGCATGGCTTAGTGGTAGCCTGTTCGCTTACTAAACTGAAGTAGCTTCTATGTACCGTTAGTGGGATCGAGTCCGCCTGTCGACCATCATGTATATGAGCGAGCCACATCACATTTTGTGATCCGGCAATCGCGGGGATGATTTTGACGAGGTTTCCTCCCTGTTTTCCACTGTAATATGACTAGGTGCTGTGTGAAAAAGTGAAATACCCTTGATTATGACTTTAAATCCCTTTCAAACAAACAGTCTATGTGTATCAAGTAAACTAAAATGTACCCTTGATAACGATGTTAAACCCCAACTAAGCAAGACAATCGCCTCCCTGTAGTGCCAATCTACATGTATGCTTTAAAAAAATCTTTTTGAGTTTAATTCGATGTCACTGGTATGCTATTTTAAAAATTTAGGTATTTTGTTGATTTTCAGAAAGGATATTTCTGATGCGAGCTCTTCAATTGGCCTGAAATGGGAGACGATTTTTATTCTCTTAGTTTTCACCATAGTGCTGTTCATCCATGCCCAGCAAGTCGAGTCCACAGCTAGGTTAGACTTCCTCTGGAAAGTACAGGTAAGGTCCAACTTGTTTTTGTTACCTAACATTGGCCAGAGTAGAATACACAGGTTTTGGAACGCAAGTAACACTATATATGGCAAACTGTTTTCCATAATTGGTAAATGGATCAAGCTGAAAGCGAGGCAACTTCCTTTTGGAATGCAAGCAACACCATATATGACAATCAGTAAACTTGTGTACTGAAGGTGGCTACCGTGAACCGGATCGACCATCGGGTATATGAGTGAGCCACATTTTGTGGCTCAGGCAATCGCTGGGGAGGTTTGCTCTTGGTTTTCCACTGTAATGAGGCTAGGTGTAGTGTGCCTCCTTGTAGGGGCTTAGCCAGAAATTAAAAATGTGGTGTCAAAAATGGACATTTTGCTTCACTTTTTAAGTAACTGGGTTTCCAATTTTTACAGTTTCCCTATCTCCTGCATGTTTCTTGAAAGAGAGAGTTCAAATGAGGCCATTGTTCAATTCAAGGCATCCGAACAACGGGTGGACACCCCCCTGCCTATGCCTGTTGTACCTTGTTCAAACCCTGTTGCTACATTTTGAATACTGGTCTGTCAGTGTAATATTTTGTGTTTTGGCGATGGATGCAACTATTTGACTAGAAGGGGGAATTGGCATCTTTTCAAATTTCTATTGATGCTGGCCAGCGGAGGTGGCTTAGTGGTTAGAGAGTGCACTTTCTAATCCTACTTTGATGTACTGTTCACTGGATCGTGTATGTCTATCGATCCCCAGGTATATGAATGAGTCACAAAATGTGGCTACTGCAATCGTGGGGTGGTTTTTATGAGGTTTCCTCAAAGTTTTCCACCGTAATAAGGCAAAGAGCAGTGTGAAGTTTATAACCTGTTGGAATACCATTGAGTACAACATTAAACACCTATCAAACAAACTAACTCTATCCCTATGTTTTGAATACTGGTCTTTCAGAGTCATATGTTGTGTTGCTGATGTATGCAACAGTTTGACTAGAAGGGGGAATCAGAATAGCAGCAGGGGGGCTGAACAGACTTCCTCTATTAGGTTGCGGAGGCGGCCGCGGAGGCCCCAGCGGCAGTTCGGGGG
>JARFOD010011559.1:0-25041 GCA_031763545.1 Mopalia muscosa
GGGGGGGGCGTATGTTCCTGTCTTTATTTAGCTCAAGTCAACCATCAGGTATATGAGAAAGTCACATGTTCTGGCTCTGGCAATCGTGGTGGTGGTTTTTACAAGGTTTCCACCTTGTTTCCACTGTAATAAGGCTGTGTGAAGTGGACAATCCATCATCATACATGTATAAGTGGAAGACCCTTGAATACGACATTAAAGACCAAATTGTCATCAAACAAACAAACAATTATTTACCTGTAGAGGAACCTAGTTTTTCAACCAAAGCAAAACACCTTACAATTTGTTGTTTTGGTACTGTGACCATTTACTGTAACAGCAAACTATTCATGATTTAGGAGATGATGGCGATACACACCAATTAATCAAACAGTGTTGGAAAAATGATATTTCCCATTCCATACTTGAGGGACACCTTGTGACAAGCTGTTCCAAGTTGATTCATTAGCCTTGTAGGTTAAGGGCAGTATATATATAAGGCAAGTCATGCTGTATTTATTAAGCATTTGAGGAACATACATTTTTTCCGTCATAACACACATATTTTGTTATTAGGTTACGGTCTTGATTTTGCTGAAAATAATTTTTCTAAACCCATTATGACACAACAAATATAGGTTGAAATGTTAGGAGTATACATATTTTTAGAAGCTTGGATAAATTTTGTAAAGATCCATCAAGAGCTCAAAATTTATAACAAATGTCAACAAAAAATGCATTAATAATGTGAATGTGATGTAATTACTTTAACACCAAATCAATTAGTATACTAGTTGAATAGCCCTTGAACTATACAAAAAAAAAGACAGGATTTTTTTTGGAAAACAGTTCTATGCAGATCTCTTTTTTTAACTGTTTTGGCGAAATGTGCATGTTTATACATGTATAAAGTCTGCCAAAATCTGAAGTGTGTGAAATAAGCATTTAAAGATTAGCTTTCAATTCAGTGTGTTCTTCATCTGCCGCCAGGTGGTTATCCTATTTTAATAGCTCTAATTGTGTAGTCGGATATAATACACTTATACCTCATTAATTACTGGACGTACTTATCAGCTAATGACGTAAAGAAACACAGTAGGTAACCTAGTCTGTGGGATTATCCCATTAATTTTCAACACCTTTGCATGTTGTTATAATTTGCTAAAAGAAAAACTAAATTAAAGGTTTAAATTAAACCTTTGTAATAAGAATTTTAAAAAAATGTACACTATCATAATCTTTGAATTTGTTACAATAAATAAAAGGGATTAACAAATTTTAGGGTTTATTTTAAGCAGAAAAGGTCTAGCAATACCTTAATGTGGCTACTATATTTAATAACTGAAGAAAAAAATTGCTTGCCTTTACCAGGATTTGAACCCAGGACCTTTATTTAATGTTGGAGTACAGAGTCACTGACGACCATTAATTGTGGCGGCCATGGATTAGTGGTTAGCAAGTGCGTTCTCTAGAGCCTACTTTTATGTGCCGTTCACGGGATCGAGTCCCCCTGTCAACTCTCAGGTGTATGAGTGAGTCACAATATGTGCTTCCCTCGATTACTGGGATGGTTTTTATGAGGTTTCCTCTCAGTTTACAACTGTAATGGGGCAAGGAACAGTGTGAAGTGGACAACCCGTCATCATATAAGTGAAATACCCTTGAGTAAGACTATAAACCCCAAACAAACCACTAGTTGGGCTGGCATGCCATGCAGAGCACAGTATTATTACATTTGTCGTTACAATCTAAGTATGCAAACAAACAAAGCGAAATAAACAGGAGAATCTCTGGTTTCCAAAGCAAGAAGGTTGATTATTTTTTTATACTTTAATACAGACTAAACAAAATTGCAGTTTTGGTGAATATTAGAGGATAGAAGCAAAGAGAAAAACTGATTAAATTAATAAAATACTTACTTCTGTCACTTTGATATTGTGGTCATCTCCTCGGGGCAATAATTTTTATATTTACCTGCATGTGGTATTTAATTTTCTCCTTATTGATTTCATATCTGCCTTTAATTATCGACATACTGATACATAATGTAGATATTGTATTGGGTGCTGTCTGATATAGGTACGGCTTTTATTGATTGGCCACATCATAACTGACTCATACAGGCTGCTCAGGTATGTAAATCACCTGTAGCTTTAACCTAAAACTATGGCGCCTGTCTGTCAGACATTTTACCTAGGAATCTGTTGCCTTTCCCTTAGAAAGTTTCTATGAAATAACACAATATTGTTTTTTTACAATATGAATATTTTTGTCAACAATATGGACCCTGATGGCTGAAAAATCTACGTAGTTCTATTTTTTTTGCATGAGATATGCGTATCTCTTGGCAAATTATAAGGGTGTTTTCAGAATATATATTTAGCCAGGTGTTTTATAAAGTTAATACATTCTCCTACCTGTAGTAATATACCTGTGACAATACGGATAGTAGTGAAATGAACAGCGACAGCAATCAACAACAGGTATTTATTACACGTTGATTAATAATAATCCAGAAATTAAAGATAATGTGTATATTAATACATTGATTATAATTACAGTATTCTATCATTAGACTGTAATAATGTCAGTAATTTTTTGAATAATCTGTTAGACAGTTATAGTATTATGATGAAATAATGACTTATTGTATGGATATCATTAACATATTGTTGTGAATTTTGCTGGCAGACAAACGTCTGTTTCATGAGGTTGTGGGTGCATTGTGTCCAGTTCTGTCCTCTCTAGACAGCTTCTTGAAAGATGATTAGTTGATAACACCAGATTAAATAACTAACAGTAGACTACAGATAGACCTTCAGCATGGTGTGATGTCGGCTAATAGTGAATTAAATTAATAGCGTTTCAAGAAAGAAGATGTGTAAATCTTCCAGCTTCTTGCATGTTGTATAGCACCGCATGCAATGCAACACAGCTCTTATTGTTTTTCACTTCTTTGCAAGACTACAGCCAAGTTGTCTTCGAAGCTTTATTAATATTAGTAAGGGCCGTGGCTTAGTGGTAGCGAGTGCGCTTCCTGAACTTGAGCCTCCTTCGATTTTCTGTTAAGGGTTCGAGTCCGCCTGTCGACCATCCGGTATATGAGGGAGTCACATGATGTGGCTCCGGCAATTTCGGGGGTGGTTTTTACGCGGTTTCCTCCCGGTTTTCACTATATAAAGGCTGTCTATTGTGTGAAGTGGACAATCCGTCGTCATATAAGTGAAATACCCTTTAGTATGACATTAAACGCCAATCAAACAAACAATCAAAGCTTTAGTAGGGTTCTGATTGATTTTCACAAAAGTATTAGGGAACTAGAGTGGGGAGAATCGTAGAAAGTAATCATGCTGTTTAATAATCAGACATTTAACACCTGTTTTGGTCGAAAACTTTATCCAAAAATAAGTAATTACTGTTAATTTTAACTTTCTAAAAGTCAACAAACATTAATAAATTTTGATGCCTAAGATAAATTTCCCAGAAGCCTATTGAGACCTCCGGTGTCAATCAAATTGTACATTTCAAGATTAAGTCCTACTCCTAATGATGATGCAGGCGGTTGGAGGGAGCTTCATGTTGCCCTGGTGCTCTCAGAGCTAAAGGGGAACTGGAAGCCGATCTGCTTGTGGTGTCTGTATTCCGTCATGTGGTTGTCATCCTGTATTTGACCTCTTCTGTCTTTGTTTGTTGAGGATTGTTTCCTTCACCCATTGGGCTGGCAAGTCATCATATATGTACAAGTGAAATACCCTTGAGTACGATGTTAAACCCCAATCAAAAAACAAACAAACCTAATGATGACACCCCAGTGTTTGATATAAGGGAGAAAATGTTGGTCATTTTTGTAAGACAGGATTATTATGTGATATCAGAGCATAGTGTATAACAGGGCTACTTATAAGATTGTAGGTCAGATTTTGTATGGTTCACAAAAAGGTGATTGTCCTAGTTGTCCCAAAAAAACCCACACATACAAGGCTGTGGTAAAAAAAAAGGGATCAAGAAGATACCTTCATAAATAATATATTTTGTTGCACTCTGTCACTGCTTGTAGTGTACACATGCTATATGACAGATACCTGGATATTAAGAAAAATAGAACAAGCGTCTAGTTAACTCCGCATTGAAAGCAGTGTTTGAGAGCAGCTACAAGATTTTTTTGTTGTTGTCAGATCTTGCAACCAACAAAACATAGGATTTTTTTAGATCAGATTTCAATTAAATTGGTAATATTCAACAAGCACACATCTGATAGCTATATCTGTATCCCTCCTCTGTTTTTACAGAATTTACCATCCTATAAAATAACTTTCTGCGAAGCTTTAGGGAGTATCTTAATTTCTTTTTTAAAGCATTTCTAGCTTTGTTTCCAGCTAGTAGCCAGAGATAGTTAAGTGGTACTACACCCCTGGAAAAAATGTCAAATTTCTCGGGACCACTCATTTTCAGGCTAGCAATTTCACACCAGATCCTACAAATGGCGAATACAGTTCTCAGCAGTTGCAGAATTTCTCGTGACCGTGGGTCGCATAATTTTTCCAGGGGTGGAGCCTTTTCCATGATATTATACTGGTTTGGGCTCCCTGCAGATAAAACAAGGGCGTGATCACAGACTTTACAAACAAGGGGCCATTAACTGCAAAGTACCAACCAAAATAGAAGTGTATTGCTACAAGTATGATAAAACAACAAACAAAAGCTCTATTTATGAAAACAGCGGAGACACTATTCTCTCCATCAGAGTACAGGTAACGGTCTAAATATACATGTGTCATATTAAATAATCTACATATGTATATTGAAGCAGGGTATGATTTATTTTGGACACATTACCATTGATTCGATGAATTCTTGATAAAGAACTAGTGTAGAATCTATAAGAAAATGTTTAGAGTGTTTAAGCTGGCCTGTTTCAGTTGTCAGAAAGTTGTCTCTTGATAGAAAAGTAGCCCCAGTGTTTGTTGTATATGACGACTTGTTGAGTTTTTCACATAGTCTGGTTAAATGTCACATGGCGGTCTCTGCCGCAGGGTAGGATAATTACAACAGAGAGAAACTGTTATAATTCCCTGGCACTTTTCTCCCCCGTCAATCGTATGAATACTTGTGGCTATTATTCCATGTCCCATTCATACATCTAGACATCGGCATTCAAGGATTTCTGCACAACTCACACAGGAAGCCGTAGTATTTGGAAATTCAGTTTAGACAGCAAAGTGTGGCGCTTTGTCTTTGATGCATCCTGTCCAGTCAAATAGAGACTTTCCAACGGGATACAGTGTCAATTTTCACAAAATAACAGATAGTTTTCAAGTGATAGCTCCATTTGTTCTGTTTCCTATGGCTTCTCTATTGTGTATTTATATCACACACAGTTCACACTGATTGTAACTTACAAATGTACCTGAAGAATGTTATCGTGTTTATGGATTCTCACTTCTACATTTAATACCAATTGTGTTGGGAGATAATGCAATATTCAGTTTGTCATCTGGTATATTTAACTGGCAGTGCAGGAAACCACTGGTAGTTTTGAGCCCATTGTAGCTTTTTGGGCCAATGATTATAGGTCCTGGACCCATGATTATAGGTCCTGGACCCATGATTAGAGGTTCTGGATCCATGGTTATAGGTTCTAGGCCCATGGTTATAGGTTCTAGGCCCATGGTTATAGGTGTTGGACCCATGATTATAGATTCTAGACCCATGATTATAGATTCTGGATCCATGGTTATAGGTTCTGGATCCAGGAATATATGTTCAGGGCCTGTGATTATAGGTTCTGGGTCCATGATTATAGATTCTAGACCCGTGATATATGTTCTGTGCCCATTAGATGTTTTTGTGCCTACGGGAGATATTTGAGCCATTGAATATCCCAGACCTATAGAACAAATTGTTTAATAAAGGATAATTTGAGTGTTTTCCAAATGCTATTTTTGTATTTTAAAATCTCTAGAACTTTTCAGAATCTTTTATTGAAGTAAAATTTTGTTTATCCTCCACAGGGTAACAGTCAGGGCAGTGAGGATTCCCTCGACAGAAGAGCTAGTCTGCCTCGAATGAAAAGTTATGATGCTGTGGTTTTCGATGTACTGCGAGTCTCACCGGAAGACTTTGCTGTGAGTTTTTATAATATAATTTAACACCTAAAGATCATGTATTTAATGGCTTTGATTACCAGGGTTTATTTCGGAACGTTTTTTTTGTGGGGGGTAGACTGTATAGAGTACATGTAGGTCAAGGGGAATTAAAACTAATCTTGTCTAATGTTTGTTATATTTCAGAGCCAGATTGCCTTGCTGGATTTACCTGTATTCCAATCCATAGAGCCAGATGTAAGTAGTCCATAGTTATTTTGTCTACATGTACCTGTAACTGAGTGATTGTTCTGCTCCTTGATCCATGGGGCCCCACGGCTTAGTTGTATCGTGCACACTTATTCAACCTACTCCAATGTACCGTTCACAGGATCGTCTGTCGACCACCAGGTGTATGAGTTAGATCCATGAGTGACTTGTCACAGGGTTTTATATCATGTGGTCTTTACATAGGATAGCCCAGCTGCCTGTAATACATTTGTAATACATACAAAAAGTATACATTTTTAATCACACTTTGATTTTAAAGCTCTTTCCATAAATTTTGCCGAGGATAATAACTTTGAAACTGTTCCATGTAGTTCATAGCATAATGTATTTTGACCAACCAATTCAGGAGACATGGGTAACTCTTTCCATAAATTGACAACAAGGATTATAACAACAACTCTGCAACTCTTTTCACAATAGCATAAAATAATGACCATGTGTCAAGAAGACATGGTGTATCCTGTTATGGGTAGAATAATTTGTTTTGTTATCCCTCCTTTAATTCTCACCCAATGCTGAATTTTATTTCCAAACTATCACATGATACATCATGTGATCAATTTGAATCTCAGCCAGTTGCTGAAAACATGTTGATCAGTGAACTCTTCAATGTGAAAAAAAAAAAAAAAAGCAGAATGTTTGCAACTTGATTAAAATAGGATTCTTTCACCCTTTGGGCTAGAATGACCTCATATGACTGAAATCACCTTTAAGTCTGACATAAAACTTGAATCAAACTAGTTAAAGCCTAACCTGCTACTAGAGTCTTTGAAAATATTAGAAGACATTTATACAGCTCTCTTGTTTCCCAACAAACACTAATATCTCAGATAAGTGGACAATCCTTTGGCTTTATAATGACGATATCAAACTTTTTTAGCTGTAAGATCAGCGATTTTGACTGTTAACACGAATCAGTTGAAGGAATGTTTTATAAATAAAATTGTTATATATTTCTGTGTTTTAATATATGTGTTGACGTTGAAATTGAAGACCTCACAAACTGTTAAACCAGAATTAAAAAAGTAGTATTTTTTAATAATATTTTTATGAAATGCGTTGCTTTTTCTTAACATACTTTTGAGGACTTTAAGTAGAAGCTATATATCTAACCACATACATTTAGTTCAACAGTTTCACATGTAAGTTATTTATCAAAACTTGAAAGAAAGTACGATGTTGACTTTAATATCTTGTTACAAAACTGTTTGGATTCTGGCCAAATGTTACCCCCTAATGAGCCTGTCTGGTGGTTTAACTTGCCAATACACACTGTTGATGTACAGTGAAGTTTACCACATAGTGCCTGAAATCCTCTAATTATTTGGATTTTACTAATAGGATGTGAATGTTGCTTAACCTTAACCCAATTTGCAGACCAGTTTGTTATGGTGCCATCATGCCATTTAAAATTGCACCTTTAACAATAAAGACATATGTTTTGGCCCAACAGGTGCTTGTTTTGTGTCTTATCCTTGTTTATTGCAAGTGTGGGATTTTCCTATTGGGCTAAGATACTATCATATGACTGAAATAAAAGTTTAAATAAATAAATAAGGTGTTAAGTACAAGAAAAAAAAAAGGGAGAAAAATATAACTTAATATATATTTCTACATAGTTTGCTTATTTTCAGGGACAGATTTAAAAAAAAAAGCTTTTTTCAAATTTTAGCTTGGTTATATGAGAGAGTTACGCTATGTGGCTTTAGCTATTGCTGGGGGTGATTTTTATAAAGTTAGACCTTGGTTTCCCACCATATTTAAACTAGGGACTATGCAGAGTGGAAATCTGTCATCATATGAGTGAAATATCCATTGAGTATGCACTTATCAAACAAACAAATTTCAGCCAGTCAAATGTGTCCTTTGAGATCGGTGGGTTTTGTTTTTTTTGTCTTCTTTCTTTACAAACATTACCCAAACATTAATTACCCCAAGGATACACATGTCATGACGATTGGCCTCGAACTATGGGAAAAGCACCTGGCAATCTATAATGTCTATGAATAATCAAATTATTAGGATAATACTGACATGTTATTTGGCCAACTTTTTTGTGGAATCTCCAGTCTGTCAGTGAAATATTTAAGTTTGGTATGTTAAGAGGTAGGACATGGAAGTGATTGCCCCTCTCCTTGCCAGGGCGAAATACATGATTATTCCTAGGTAATTGTACACCATGTACACCATGTTTAAACATTTGTTTCATGCTTGTTCGCTGGGGGCTATGAAAAAAAAAATATCTGATATTAAAAAAAAAAATGTGTTGTTGTTTTTTTTTTTGAAGAAGACTAAGAAAGAAGTTTACTAATGACAAAACTCTTGTATATTATACAAAATATCTGTCTTTGTTTATCATGTAAATATTTTAGCAGTTCCATCTGTGCCACTGCCCAGTTTTAAGCCAGCTGAAGTCTGTGAACTTGTGATAAGATTTGACTCTCATAAACTGGTCCCTCTTTGATAGTGATCAGGCTGAGAGATCCATACCCACCCTTCTCTAATAACCACAGTTTGTTTACAAACCTCTCCACAGTATACATTACACCCACCCAATGGGCTATTCCTACATATGCTAGGAGATGGTATGTTTGACAGTTACTTCCCACTGTTTTTCTTTTAACTTAAAGGGATAAAATATTCACATGTCAGCTAACAAATACAGATGTATGTACAAGACAAAATTTTATAGAAAATTGGTATCTATGCAAACAGGAGATCTCATTATCTTTTAAGTTACAAATAAACATTTAACATATGTGCTTTTATGTTCCTTTTCATGAAGGAGATGACATCATGTGCCTGGACTACAAAGGAAAAGTTAATCAAAGCTCCAAATGTTGTTGGTTTTACAAGAAGGTTTAATCATGTAAGTGTATTTCAAAAAATGTTACTAATGTTCCAGACTCAATTCTACGAATGGAGCAGGTGGGCCATGGCCCTGCAGAATACTCCCTCGGCTTCCTCGATCATAAGAGGCGAGAAAAGAGGTTGCTTTCTGTTGCCCAGGTGCTCGCAGATTTGTTTGTGATGTTCTGTATTTCTGTCCGTCATCATATAAGTGAAATACTCTTGAGTACACCAATCAAATAAACAAACAATTCTACGATAGGGCCCACGACCGTGGCTTACTGGTTAGCAAGTGAGCTTTCTGAGCCTACTTCGATGTACCATTCACGGAATCGAGTCCGTCTGTTGATCCTCAGGTATATGAGTGAGTCACAATATGTGGCTCCGGTAAATGCTCTTGGTTTTCCACCGTAATAAGGCTGTGTAAAGTGGATGATCCATGTCATATAAGTGAAACACCTTTGAGCACAACGTTAAACCCCAATCAAAACAAACAAAAAAATCAGTTGTATGATGAGATGGGGAGGCTGGTGATTGGTTGGTTAACCCGCTGTCAGTGTATGTTAAATGCATATCAAACCTGTAACAGGCTGTATATGATACGATCTATCACACTAGGGATATAAGTTTACAGGTACAATGCTGGTCAAATAAACCTACCCATTTACGTCAACAGTTTTAGAGTTACACTTTATAAAATTATTTCAGCTGTTAACAGTTTGTGGTTTTTTGGTGTCCTAAAGCAAATGGGTGGCATAGTTAAAAGATAATAATACACATAGACATGTACATGTTGAGCTTGTATATTTTAACAGATATCATGTCAAAACCACTTGTTACATATCATGTCTGTTGTTAATGTACAACACATGTTTTGTTCTGTTAATATTTCCTGCTTTATAAATGTACAATGGCATATTGATTTGCACTTGTTTATGTGTTTTACACTGAGTGTTATTCGCCACAACATGCCTGACAAAAATGTTTTGAAAAGATAGTGGGGTTTGATTTGCAAAAGTATGGTGTCCAAAATAGTCATTTTGCTTCATATTTTAAGTATTTGAATTTTTACAGTTTCCCTATCTCCTGTATGTTAAAGTTTCTTAAAACAGGATCTCCAAATGAGGCAATTGTTTAATTCAGGGTGTCCAAAGGATGCGCTGACACCCCTCTGCCATAGTCCTTGTTTAGTGGTTAGGGTATCCACCTACAAATCCTACTTTAATTTACCCTTAAATAGCCTTGAGTAGGACATTAAACCCCAATCAAAGAAACAAAAAGCCTCCTTTAAGCAGGTGGTTGGAATAGAGCTACCAGTTATCTGTATATTTGTAGCTAATTTTTAACAAAATGCAACGTTAAAATTCAGAATTTCTACCTGTCATTTAAAGCCTTTTTAAGAAATCTCTTTCTGCCAGCCTCAAATGATGGGTAGATGAGTCTCTAGTTATTAAAGACTATGCTGACAAACCCTCAAGTACAGCCCTTCTCCCCCACCGAACAGTATCCCTTCACCGCACTTGCGCCATCCCTTAAGCAGTGCACAACACCAATCAATCAATCATTGTAGGTGCTCTAGGTTAGTGTTGAGGGATAAAGGGAGGAGAAAATATTAAATTTGACTACCTTATAACTTCTATAAGTTCGGACCCCCTAATTTTGGGACAGGCCACAGAAAAAAAATGTGGTAAAGCCGATTTCTCTGTCTCAACTGCTAGAAGTTATAAGGTAATTTGTTCCTCGCTAAATAAAAAAAGGTTATAAAGTGCTCTCTATTTAAAGCTAATGGAGAATCACATTGTAACAAGTACACAATAGGTAAAAAATACAATTTGGCCCAATTTATATTTGTTCAAATCTAGGTTTTTAGTTCAGGATGTTTTATTAAGCGAACAATGTTTCAACCAGTTTTGTATACAAATAAAATATGACAATAGTGTAAGCAGCTGTGCTTATAGTTTTGTTGTCTGTTAAATTTTACCATAAATCCCCTCTAAATTCCTCCGTAAAATTACTTGGTAATTGTGTTTGAGAGGCAAAAGATGAATTTTTCATTTTTAAATCATCAACATTTGTCAGAAAACATGAATTTGTTTGATTACATGCCGTAATAAGCAAAAAAAATAAAAAATAAGGATTTGTCATCGACCAAATTTGAGGTGATTTAGGGATATTCAGTTCTTTGTTCTTGAAAATTTATGTTTCAAGTTGTGATATTGTTTGTTTACAATACTCTGTGACCACATGTAGGGATGAACTTTCGATACATGTATTGTTATCAACTTGTATTCTTATTTAGTCAGTGACCTATATGTATCAATGAACAGATCAAACAAACAAACAAACATAATTTTTTTAGTGATATGGATACTTTATCATCCTTAAAAAAAAAGGGTAATAAGCAATATTTATTCTTCTATATGTTTTTTTTTAGTAAACGTATCTTTAGCAATTAGCTATTAAAAAAACAACCCTTTATGTTGGGAAAACTTGAAGGAATCTGAATGGGACAAGGTTATATTCCATTAATAGTGGTTCGACCTTAAACACCAATCAAACAAACAAACAAACCATTAATAGTGAATTCGTATCAGGGTTTAGCCAGAAATACAATTATGGTGTCAAAAATGGTCACTTCGCTTCACTGTTTAATTAACTGGGTGTCCAATTTTTAAAGTTTCCTTTTCTCCTGCATGTTAAAGTTTCTTAATACAGGGTGTCCAAATGTCGGAATGCTCTTTTCTGGGTGTCCAAAGGATCGGTGGCCACCCCTCTGCCTAAGCCCTTGATCCATACACAGCCAAATATGAAAAATAGCCTCAATGCATGTACCTTCTCAGACACATTGCAGTTTCATGTATGTAAAGCCTCTAAATTATCTTTGGCTTTTTTGACAATTTTTAATTTGTAAAGAAATAATTGTTTGTTTTTTTCTGCAGGTGAACTTTTGGGTACAGAAAGAAATACTAAGTGCTCAGAGTTTAAAGAATAGAGCTGAAGTTTTATCCCATTTTATCAAAATAGCCAAGGTATGTATCGGACATATATTATACAGAGTACATTTAAAGTTGTTTATATTCTATATGTATATAACTTTATTTATCGATGTATAGACTAAAATAACTGTAGCAGTTTCAATAATTAAAACTGGTCTTCCCAGTATATTGAAACATGTTAATTCTATCGTATTAAGGCCCGAGGCCGTGGCTTAGGTGTAGCGAGCCGAGTGCATTTTTAAAACTGAACCTGCTTCGACTTACCTTTCACCGGATCAAGTCTGCCTGTTGTCAATCAGGTATATGAGTATGAGTCACATGTAGTCGCTCTGGCAATCGCGGGGGTGGTTTTTACGAGGTTTCCTCTAGGTTTTCCGCTGTAATAAGGCTGTGTACAATGTGAAGTGGACAATCCGTCATATAAGTGAAATACCCTTGAGTACGATGTTAAACACCAATCAATCAAACAAACAAACAAATCCATCATATTAAAACAAGATACAGTGTGAATTACTGATAATCTTGATGATGGTTTGATCAATAAACCGAAATGTTGAGTGTGAATTGGATTATGTCATATAAGTTAAATACCCTTGAGTACTACGTTAAACCCTAATCACACAAACAATTTTGAGGGCAGGTATAAGTGAAATACACATATCAAACGATATTAAAAGCATATATGTATGGGGAAAACAGGAGCAGTGAATGACAACTTAAACTAAATGACATTGTGTTTTTTTATTTTTTCAGAAATTAGTGGATTTAAATAATCTCCATGCTGCCATGGCTGTTATATCAGCTCTTCAAAGTGCTGCTATTTTTAGACTGTCCAAAACGTGGAAGGTAAGGCCATCTGAGACATGCTAATCTTTATTAATCCGGGATTATCTGGGTAGGGAGGAGTTTATTGATACCGACAAACTTAGGGGCAACATGAAGCTGATCTGTTGTCATGCTGTTCTATAGCATTCCGCGATTGTCTTGTTTTTGTCCAGTCGTCGTCCTTATATGTTGCCAGTGATGGTTTCCTATCCGCATTTGGCTGGCACGCTGTAATGTGTGTGAAAAAACCTGAAACAATCTAACAAAACCAAATCTTTACAGTCATCATATCTTTAAGCACTATTCAAAGAAAAATCAATCATTCAGCAACAACCAATCTTTCCAGTTATGATTGTGAATAAATAAACATGTAATCCAGCGTCATAGATTACCTTCAACATGGGATGACATCTACTAATCCAGAATTAGCAGTATAATTATTATTTCTCCTTGTTGCCCGGGGCAGTGGCTGAGTGGTTAGCGAGTGCGCTTTCTGAGCCTACTTCAATCTACCATTCACAGGATCAAGTCCGCCTGTCAACCCTCAGGTTTATGAGTTAGTCAGAAGATGTGTCTTCAGCAATTGCGGGAGTGTTTTTTACGGGACTTTCATTCGGCTTCCACCGTAATTAGGCAAGGAACATTGTAAACTGGACAATCTGTCATCATACAAGTAAAATACCCTTGAGTATGACGTTAAAATCCAATCAAACTAATAATTGCCTTTCTTGTTGTGTTTAGATGCTGTCTAAGAAAGATAACTCTGTCTATGAGAAGATAGCCGACCTGTTCTCAGAGAATAACAACAGACAGAAGTTAAGAGACTACATGGACAACGTCAGACTCCCCTGTATTCCATATTTAGGTAAAGCTACACTCTACCTGAGATGTGCCGGGGTCATCAACACCTCATTGTTAATACCTCTTGTCAAATTATTTGCTTATGATTTGTTGAAAACCATTCATCAATAATAATGGTGCATCCTGGAGCCTTGGACAGTTTGTTTGTTTTTATGCAAATCTATCAATGGAAACATAAAAGTCTTTCCCAAATTTAAATGTTTGACGACTTAGTAAAATTATAAAATCTTGTAAAGTAATTTGTTAAAATATCTAGTTTTAGCATCCTTTGAAATT
Organism: Mopalia muscosa; assembly: GCA_031763545.1. Taxonomy (NCBI): domain Eukaryota; kingdom Metazoa; phylum Mollusca; class Polyplacophora; order Chitonida; family Mopaliidae; genus Mopalia; species Mopalia muscosa. The sequence goes on from JARFOD010011559.1 coordinate 14,162, forward strand.
TAAAGAGGTATTATGCATGTATATGGGGAGTAGCTTAGTAAGACATGTAGTAAGATACTGCAGTATAATAAAATTTAAAAATGTTCAACGTATTATCTGCCGATTATACAAACAAATTTGAAAAAAAGCATTTTTATGTGAATTTTAAATTGTCGACTTCCAGGTTTATATTTGACTGATTTAATCTACATTGACGTAGCCCATCCACATTCGGGTGGATTAGAAAGCCATCCACGGCGGATACAGATGAACAATATACTCAGAATTATAGCAGATTTCCAGCAGTCTAGTTACGGTAAGACAATATGATATTTTATTCATACCAGAGTGTCATATCTGTTAGCTATGTTAAAATTTTTTTGGTAGGATTTCATCGTCTTTGGATCCATTTCTTATTTATGGAAAATCAATGTTTCTTTACACTGGCATACAGGTATATAAATGTATGGCTTGTTTTAAACAACTTGTTTGTAGCTGTTTACAAGTATTTATATAGTGTTATATACAAAAGGCTTTTTTTTCATCAAATCTATATAAGCTTCTATATATATATATATTTTACACACATGCTAGCTGCAAATAATAATTGGAGCGAATAAAGCCCTAGGGGAATAATATATCCTGAATTAAAATGATACATAATAAGTGGATGGAATAAAGCCCTTGGGGAATGATATATCCTAAATTAAAATGATACATAATAAATGGAGGGAATAAAGCCTATGAGGAATAATATATCCTGAATTAAAATGATACAGAATAAGTAGAGGGGGTAAAACCCCTAGGGAAATGACATATCCAAAATTAAAGCTTACAATTGTGTGCATACACGTTTAAAACATACACTATATATGAACATTGGTTTTCAGGGTTACACATGGTATGTAAGATACATGTTGTTAGTCACCAAAGCTAAGATTGTATTGTATCCTTTTACTTGTACTTCAAGCATTGACTCATGATAATGTTTTGTAATTGTTCCTCAGAGTATCTGCCAGTATTAGACCACATACAGAATTATCTCAAATCAGTACGCTATATAGAAGAACTACAAAAGTTTGTGGAGGATGATAATTTCAAGTGAGTATAAACTAAAGTCTGTCTGTCTATGGTCAGTGTGTTCTGAGTGTCATTTACTTTATAGTACTGGAGGAAGATTAATTTACCACCACAACATTCCACATTTTCAGGTTGTGACATGTCACAACAGGGACTTACATGAGAAAGGGATTTTAAGTAACTAAAAATTTCAGTTTTGATATATATATTTTAGATAATATATATATTAAAATTTAATATTTAAAAAAAAAATCAATTTGATTGCGCTTTGATGTCACATTCAACTTTTATTTACATGTTCATGTACCCTAATTGGATCCTCAGTAAAACGTCAAGAATTTATATGTTTGAAAACTCTTTATATTTTAAAGATAAAAAGCTTGGATTTAAAATCATTTTAGAAGGTTTGTTACCTGACAGCTTCTTTAAACATGGATTATCAAGCCCTCTGGCTAAGGGCATTTTTTTAAGAGTAGCAATGCTGTCTCACTTTATAGCACTGGAGGAAATTTAAATCTCCAAAATTGTGAAAACTCTTTACATTTTGGTTATGCTAGTGTAAATTATTGTTGGAATACACCGCATCATATGAGTGATATGATAGTACTTTTATGTGGTGTTTATTCCATGTAAACGTTTTGTATGAAAGCTAGAGAAGGTTAGATAACTGAACACCTGCTTGTTACATACATGAATACATTGTAAGATAGTTACCATAGTAACATAAGAAAACATTATAGTTATAGACGTCATGTAGGTACTGTAAGTTGTCTGTATACTTGCAAATATTTTATCGTTTCATCTTGAATACCTCCAGTCCTAGTAACCAAAGTTTTTTCTAAACTTACCGTTTATTTCAGCATATCTTATCCTTCTATCTGCACATTCAGATGTCATAAAAAGTTCTTTTGCCACACATTTTTTCTAAAGCTGGTAAACCGCCAATGGGAAAAAATTAATAAAGTGATGAAGCTGGTAATATGGACTGGTTTATTATATCACTGAAAGTATGAAAGCTGGTATCTGTGCAGTGAAAATGTCTGTAAATCAAATGTTAATGAAAATGCAAAAATATAAATTGCAGAATAATTGACACTTTCATTGAAAATGTCAGTGAGTGAGATCTTTATGAAAAAGATGACCTGCCTGTTCGGTGTATTTTGTACACATAGTTCATGTTAAATACACTGAAAGGCCATTAAAATACACACAGAAATAAATATCCTATGCTATGCTTTATTACAATAATATACATAATGGTGAGAAAATACATCTAAAAAGGACTCTCTTTACCCATACATCTTTTCTATGGTAGGCAGGTCTGAAAAGGAACTTTCATAACAGGGATTCCAGGCCTAGAAGATTTATGTTATTTGACATAAATTTTTTTTGTGGAAAGTGTGACATTTTTTTAAAGACCTGGTATAAATATAGGGTAACCTCTGACATTTGGTCGAGTTTATTTATCAACATTCCCACTCCATGTTCTAGGGGGTCAAGTTCCACTAACAAGTAGAAACAGATTTCACATTTCTGTATTGTGTCTGCCTATGAAGTAGGGTGGTGTGGTCTGTGGTAGTTGCCTCTACCACGCTGCACTCAGCCCAGGGGCAACAGTCATTTTATTACTGGTATTTTCCCTGGAAATTTGCCAACTCTAAACTATTGCTCTCAAATTGTTGTTGTCATGTGACTTACTTGTAAGTGGACAGGTATTTTGTCATTTTATTGCCAGAGACATTAGGCATGGTTTCATTGTATTGACTCCCCTCATCATACGAGTGAAATAACGTTAAGAAGGGCATAAAAAACTCTATTCCAACTAAACTTTTAAATAACATCTTTACTTGCACTTTCAAAATAAAACACATTTTTCATTCAGTTTCAGCCCTCTGACAAGGGGCAGTTTGTTTGAAGAGTAGCAATGCTGTCTTTTAGTACTACACTGGAGGAAAATTAACTTTACAACATTATGGAAACGCTGCACATCTTGGTTGTGCTAGTGTCAATTATTGTTAGAATACACTGCCGTCATATAAGTGAAATACCCTTAAGCATGGCGTCATTCAATCAATCAGAGATAAGACATCTTTTGCATTCAGTTTCATTCAAGTAACATGAATTACATCCATTAAGACATATTTTTTTGTGGTTACCTCCGGAAAACCGCATTGTACAGGACATGTGAGTAGTAAACAGGAAGATGGTTCTATGAAACTCTTTTACAAACCAGAACTGGGATATAAACATAGCCTGTGGGGCAAGTCTGGCAACCAGCAGCCAATCAAAGTATGTGATAACAGCATCCTGGGCAATAAATCCACATATCTGCCATGGTTTTATGCTAGTGTTTATCTGCGTTTTATTCCCCCCTGGGACATGTTTTTATGCCCTTTCCTTGGAGAGAGCAGTTCTGTAGCTCCCACCCATCAGATTCCAAATCCTTGTCATGGGAGGGTTTATAATTCACTGACCCTCTAATTGGTATACCTGGTTACAAACAATCTGAATGATCTACCTGCCCAGTTAAACAAAATAGGGGGTTTCAACCAATACAATTGTTTTATTAAACACAGTGATTGATTGTCTTACTTTGAGCGGGGCCTCTGTTGTAAACATGTCTGGACTGATGTATTAAGATAAAACTTTTAAGAAGTTAATACAAGCAGGTGCTTGAAATGAGGTTCCTGTTCAAATGAAGGTTAAAATTAACAGCGTAAACATGCCTTTTAGTGGAATTTAGCTCTGTAAAATCCCGACTTTGTTTTATTTTTAGAAAATGAGTTAAATAACCTTAAGTTTATAAGTTGAGACAGAGCAATACATGAATTGTTTGGATGAATGGAGGAAAGGGTTAGAAGTCTAGAGATAACCAGTCACCATATTGGGTTTCTATAGAAGTGGGATGTGCCACGCCCCACAGGTTTATCTAAATGTAGGTAGTTTACTGATGAAGAGTTGTGATAAAGCAATGAGGATATATTCTGGCATTCTGTCCACCCTGATATCTCTCCAACTTCAAAACCAAAGTCATAAGTTTTACCCTCTGTCCAAGGGTAGTATAATTAAAATAATTTCAGCTGTCAGCCATTGAAGAAAATTCATTTTACAATCAATCAACCAGTCATAATTTTATTCCCCAGTTATTACCTTCATTTTTCAAAAAAGCAATTTCTGACCTAAATGAAAACATTTTTGTAATTTAATCCAAGTTGCTTGAGGGAAGCTTTGTAAACACAGCATCTTCTTCTCGTTTTAATCTTTTACGAATGCATCGCTTTTATAAATGGGGCATATGTATCGGAGTTTTGAATTTGAGCTTAGTTTTTTTTTATGCAAACTTTGTCAAATCCCCATATTGTTGTTGCACTATTTTCTACAGAGTTTTACTGAAAATGGAATTTGTGACCTAAAAACCCTGTAAACACCAAATAATTTATCTTTAGTGAGAGAAAGAATGGATAGCTGTAGAAACAGCCAGGGGCAGTGTAGACAGGAAGTAAGGGGTGTGTGCTTTAAAGGGTAGCATGTACCCCATGTGTTTATTTCCAGTGGTTTATGAGGCACTGCAGTATTTAATGACCTCTACTACTCCCTGTATTCAACAGTCCTAGCTGTTGTATCTCTCTCGCCTCTATCCCATCCTGTATACCAAAGTGAAATTTTCTTTACCTATTGATAAATAAAAACGTGTTTGATGCAAATGGTGTTTGTTCTTTAAGCAAAATTCCTCGTAGACCAGAATAGACTTGACAATAATATTAAGAGAAATGACTTTCTTGCATCAAAATAGTTCATGTCCTCTTTAAAGAATTTATAATGAATTTCCTATTGTAGTGTGATTGTTTTTTAAAAATAAATAAAATCAATAGGAAAATTAACTAAAACTTAACCAAATGTCAAGCAAACGGACCAAGCACAAATTTATCTACTATTTGTCAACAATTGATGAGTGGAACAAGGTTAATATGGTTGGTTGTGTTCTGTACAACAACAACAACAAGAACAGCTTCAACAACCGTTACTTTGGTTCGATTTACTACTTTTTCTTAACAGCTGATTTATTTAACATATAATTCCTGGGTATTTTTTTAGTCAGATTGCCTATTTTTAACATTTTATCCACTCCTGTAGACTTAAACACGTACCTTTTTGATTTTGACACCCCTGAGACCTTAACTGAGGTTCTGAATGACTTAAGTTCAGTCATTCATTACAAGGTCATGTGATATTGGAATTATTCTTGTAGCTGATTGGACAGATCAGTAGATCTGACATCTTTGGTTTTGCTCTGTTGAAATTCAGTTGGAATGTGACAGTAGGCACGTAAAACTTTGACACAAAACAGTGATGGTTATAGGTTTTCAGGGAAAAGGGCGTCTCACCTAAAGCTGAAGAAGTTGATCGTCTGTGGCCATCCAGTGCCAAAAAACTATATTTATTTGTGTTTAAAAGATAAAAAAATTGTATGTACCATGATAAGTATACCTGTAGAGGCAAAATTGCCGGCAATGTGATTGAGGTGCCAGCTAGATATGTGGGCTTGTTTCAACTGTTGCCAAAATGCTGTTTCTTTAGATAGAGATCAATGTTTGCCATTAACTTCTCATGGCTGTCTTACTTCAGAAGGTCAGGCTAGTGTCAGGGATAGTATAGAGTTTCCACAGAATAAACTTTCTCCACAGCCACTGTAGTAATTCCACACTTCAAAGATTACAGATAACGCTATACCAATTCCTTTGTATTATAAACAAGTTTGTGAAATGTTTTCTTTTTTTTTTCCCCCAGAAGTTTTGCTATGTAATGTAACATGTTAACTGATGTTAAGAAGTACTGTTTGTTTGTGGGTGGATTAAACATGGTAATCTTTCTTGGCAGTTTACATGTACTGTATTATGTAGTGGAATTCTTATGTAAGAATGTTAAAACATTCTCCCAAAGATAACCTATTTATTTCTTTATGTTTTTGCAGATTGTCTTTAAGGATAGAATCGCCGAATGTGTCATCACAGTCTCCGTCAGGGTCACGAGAAGATGTTTCTAAAATCACACCCAGCTCACCCAAAACAGAGCCCCGTGGGGTCCCGGGGTCATCACGCTTTACCCCAGGTCATAGAAAGTCCCGGAGTTTAAGTGCAAAGTAAGATATGCTGCTGAGAATCAGCTGGTCTATATTTGAGAAGTATAATGGTGACCTTAACTCGGTTAATACTCATTGGGTCACTTTGATTAACCCTTGCTTGAAGCCAGACCCGAGTATTAGAACGAACGGCTGACATTATTACAGAATGCGTATAATAAAGAATAAGAGCAATGTTCCATGAGATAGATGGATGCCAGTTAAGTGTTGTTTTAGGGCCAGGTTTAGTGGGTGTCAAGTGCTGCAAGTGTTTGGCTGAATGTTACCAGAAGACAATGACATCATTAGAGTGAGAAAATCACTGTTAAACTATCCCAATAGCTCTATTGTTACCTATAGGATGCTGTGAGCATCACATGCACAGGGATCGGGGGTTCGTGTTGCCCTGGTTGCTAGTGTCAATTATTGTTTGAATACACCGCCATCATATAAGTGAAATACATGGCATCAAACACCAATTAATCAATCCTGTTGGTGTTTTGAGAACTAAGTAGCAGCATAAAGCCTATCTGTTTGTAATGCCCTTTGATTGTCCAGCCTTTTTTCTGTGATGTACCTGTTTATTGCCAGTGGTGGGACGGTTCTTTTCATCACCCATTCCACTGGCAGGCCATTTGAGTCAAATAAGTACTGTGTTAAACCGTAATAAAGCAAACAGACAAATTCTTTACTTAGTACATTCATTAATATCATCATTACCACCCTTAATAACACTATTTCTGTCTTTCATTTCAGCTTTATGAGTTGTCATCCTCCAGCTGAACGGACGTACAGTCTTCCTTCTAAAACAACCGCACCGTATATTCAGGGTATACGTCATTTATTAGACGACAGCGTTTTAGAGGAGTCGCCGTGTGCCTCCAGTGAAAGTTCTGTCTCCAGTAAATATGTTGGTAAGTTTATTGTAAAATAACAGGAAGCAGTTTTGTTTGTGATGTTCTGTATTTGTGTCCATCGTCATATAAGTGAAATAACCCTTGAGTACGACGTTAAATACCAATCAAACAAACAACAAACTGACACCATTTGAGTCCGATTGAATGAGAAGGCAACACTTCGTCATATAAGTGAAACTCCCTTACAACAGTTAACCTCAATGAAACAAATTTCAGTATAACATTTAACATCTATCAGTCAATTTAATAATGTTCAATTTCACTTATCCTTCACTTTATTGCTGGATTTGTTTCTAGATGCCCGGGAAAGCGCTGAGGTGACAGAAAACAATACCTTCTGGCCAGCCTCTGAATTGTAAGTTATTGTCTTATTTTTGGTTTATATAGCTGTTATATTAGAAGTTAAATAGAGTTAGTCCAAACTTTTGCTTAATTTTCAACATTAAGCATATAGACAGACATGATGTGACTTTTCTGGTACTTCCGTTCACACTAAGAGCTTAGGCCCTCGGGCTATGGACAGCTTCTTTGAAGAGTGCCAATGTGGTCTTCACATAGCACTAGCAGGAACATTATTGAAATGCTTAGCATCTTGGTTGTGTTACTGTGCATTATTTTTTGAATCCACTCTGGTCATATAAGCAAAATACCCTTTAGCACGGTGTCAAACACCAACCAATCAATCTAAGAGCTAAGGGACCAAGTAGTTTGTGCTTTTATATGTGCACTTGTCTTGTATCATGTCTGTGCCAGTCTGCTGAGTTAAGATCTTTTGATAATTCATACAGCTAGCTTGTCGTGATGGGAATGAATTGACCTGAATGTTAAACCCCAATCAAAACACAAACCAAATTTACTTAATTTTATTAAATTTATGGTCTCTTTGTCATCTGATAAAGGTGAGTATGCTCAAAGCATGGTCCTTCTGTGGAACATTAATTTTCTTACTGATCTATCCATCAGATATGTGTCCGGCAATCATGGGGGTAGATTTCCACTTGGTTTTCTATCATAATAAGGCAATGAACAGTCTGAAGTGAGCAATTTGTCATCCTACAAGTGGAATACCCTTGAGTATGACATATATGACTAAGCCACATGATCTGACCCCAGCAGTCGCAGTGGTGGTTAAGGTTTCCTCTCTGTTTCCTACGAGTGAAATACCCTTGAGTATGACATATAGTCACATGATCTGAGCCCAGCAGTCGCAGTGGTGGTTAAGGTTTCCTCTCTGTTTCCTACGAGTGAAATACCCTTGAGTATGACGTTAAACCCCAATCCAACAAACAAACAATCTAACTTAAGTTGTGGCTATGTTGAAGTCCTTTAGACTTATTTCTGGTCAAATAACAGACTAGTTGTGTTTATGTCCTGTACAAATTATTTCCCATCAGTCACACAAGCCCGGAGGAGTCACCCTCAGCTCAGTATCAACAAAGTTTTACCTGTGAAGGATGTTTAAAGAGGAAAACACTGCTCAAGGATGGCAAAAAACCCACGGTAAGTTTCAAACTTAATATGTTTTGATCGATTGATTAAACTTTTTTCACCAAAGAAATTTATATCAAATACAACTACTGGTAAACAATTGTTTAATCACTTTGATGTTTGTTTGAACATTAGATTGGTGTTCCTTTGTCATTCGATTATCGTTTTGTTGCCAACTCTAGCAATGAAAAATTTATATGAATCTGATATTACCTGCAGTATTAAACAGGACTCAAAAGCTTGACATGTTTGCAATACTGTTTATGTAAAATCTATCATTAGCCTTAAATGATGTCTTACATTCCTCATTTTCTTGTGGCCCGTGACCGTGGCTTAGTGGTAGCATGCACGCTTACTTAACTGAACCTGCTTCGATTTACTGTTCACTGGATCCAGTCTGACTGTCGACAATCAGGTATATGAGGGAATCACATGATGTGGCTCCAACAATTGCGTGGGTTGTTTTTGCGAGGTTTCCTCTCAGTTTTCCACCGTAATAAGGCTAGGTGCAGTCTGAAGTGGACAATCCGTCATCATATAAGTGAAATATCCTTGAGTAAGACGTTAAACCTGAATCAAACAAACAAACTTGTGGTCATGTTATATGTTACGCATCAGCGCCATAACATTAAGCACAAATTTTTGGGAAGAAACATTGGAAAGAACTGTTCTGCACTGCCTTCAATCCAGTCATAAAATAAATACTAAGACCATATACTCCCAGTTACCTATGGATATAATTTTGAGGCTAGGAGCTGCCTCGAAGGATTTTTTTTTATGACTGAATCAAAAGCAGTTCTGTCGGTGCAGGGCAGCTCCTAGGTACTGTAAAAAAAATTGCCTGACATAACATAGCCACAAGAAAATGGGGAATTTAAGGTACCATTTACGGCTAATCTGCCAAATAGATTTGTCTACCAAACAGGACAACTTAAATGACTTGCAAATATTACATCAAGTTTCTATGGAAAATGGCCTTATGAGACAGTCAGCTAAGGTGTACATGGGCAAAGGCTGCCGAGCTGATATCTTCAGTTTGTGTGTTCATTTGAATCATGACAACGATGGATGAACAAAAAAAGCTTAGACGAAAAAAAAAAAAATTAAATGACAAAATTAACTCTTAGACCAAATAACAAATCTTGGACTGTATAAAATTATATTGTATGAAAACGTATTGTGTCTTCGCCATACTTAGCTTCTTAGCACAATGTATTAATAGATTAATTTGTATTTTTTGTCACTTGAATGTGATTGTTCAATTGATTCCTTTTTGACATGCAATACAAAACATTAAAAAATACTCTCAAGACATGAAAATACCACCCCCTTCTGCCAATATTTGTTATATTGTAAATCTTTTAAATTTTTATAGGTTTCGTCCTGGACGCGTTACTGGGTAGCTTTGTGGGGAACTAATTTGTTATTTTATCCGTCGAAGACTTTACGAGGAACAGAAAGAGAAGATGTAAGTAACTAAAAACCTACCATTAACATTCAATTTAGACTAGTTTGCCAGAATCCTCTTTGATGATGGTATTCAGCCCCCAATTAATACATTTCCTTACTGTACTAAAATAATATATTTGTATAAAACCAATATGGTTAAACTGGTGCAAAACCCTAGTCAAACAAACATGTTAGTTGATGGTGCAAACAATCAATATTTTTGTATGATGAGGTCTTATGAATTGTGTTTTAGGAAGTTTTAAAACACTTGTTATTATTGTTTTTTCTTGGTAATTATTTTTTGCTAGACATTTCTTGCCCATTAATGTTGATTTGCTGCAAACGCTGATATTATTTATAGCTGTCAAACTAATTTTTCGCCATTATTTTTCCAGTATAAAACAAATCCTAGCAAGATGGCATCGATCGTTGGCTGGATGGTAGTCATGGGAGATAACGCTGTTCAACCAGACGCATTCCAACTTACCGACCCCATGAAAGGTACGTTACTCTGTTTTCAATTCTTGTGGAGATTTAGTATTGTCAACCTCCCTTATATTGCACAATATACACCAAGCTGGCTTCAGTTTAAGTGTTGGAGAGAGTTTCCCCCCCAGAGTTCTCAGGGGATAAACAGTTACTCAGGCTTTTCTTCTCCTCATATAGCTAACGCATCTTTTGCGTTCCGTGCTCATTTCATGGGGTGTCATGGCAGCCATGGTACAGCAGTAATCTCCAAATCTTGCAACCGTCACTGGATCAAGTCCACCTGTCAACCAGGTGTATAAGCAAGTCACATGTTGTGGATTGCAGGGGGGGTGTTTGCGAAACTTCCTGTGGTATTCCAT
>JARFOD010011560.1:0-11364 GCA_031763545.1 Mopalia muscosa
TTCTCGATACAATATTGACAAGAATAATATTTGACAGAGCCTTGTGTAATTTACTGTTCCCTTTAGTGTTGACATAAATCTATTCGCGTGAGGTCTGTCTATGTGTACAATTCTTATTGTGGGCTTTAATTGAATGAGTCGGTACAACTTCTGATGTCGTGAGAATAGCCAATATCCGGGTACATCTGTCAATTTGCACCTACGCGAAAATGGTGACGTCACAGACTTCTCTGAATAGAAGGGAAACAAATAATTAGTGATCAATACAATACAATCCACAACTCTAATGTACTACATGAGTAACCCCCCCCCCCCCCTCCACTGGTAGGAGACAGGTTCTACAGTAACCTCTATGAAAGACATGTTTGGCATGATTGCTGGCGATAAATATTTTTCTATCAAGTTTCAACCAGTCTTTATTATCATGACTCATGACCTTCGCTTTTTTTAAAGTCTACCAGTATTTGACCATACAATACCATCATTTATTAACATCTATATAACTTCTAAAATTATATGTATGCATACATACAGGCAACCCCCTTTATACACATTTATTCCTATTTGTCACCTATGGATCTTGAGTCTGACATGAAATATCCTCATCATTACTAGGTTTGATCCGAAATTCTGGCAAAACTTCATCCTTAATTGGACTTATTGGGGTCTTGACTTTTCGGGAAAATTCTACCCGTATTTTCAATAATGTCATTTCTAGGTTAAATTTCAGATTCTGACAGAACTTCGTCCTTAAGTTGCCTTATCAGGGTCTGAATCACGTATTGTTATGCCCAACATTGAAATATCAAGAAATTTAAACCAACCGTAATTAGAATCACAGCAACTACCTGGCTCGATTATCACGTGGATAATTTTCCAAAGCAAACAAAGTTAGAAATGTTGTCTACTCTGTGTTATAAAAATTGTGGATCAAACAAAATAATTATCAGACCAGGTATATTTAACATTTAAAACATTTAAACGTTTGCAGAAACACAACAGAAATAAATCACAAATCTATTTCAACTTAATTAATCATCTTTTGAAAAAAACGGATCCTCGATTTAATGTGCAGTATTTGATTACAAAGCATCATTTTGTCTTCAAATAAATACTGCTCTTGGACACGATCAGGTCATTTGGTGCAACGTATTATTGTTGCGATTTTATCACATAGAGTAGTTATGGAAACCCCAGCAACTGTTCGGACCAGTTTATATGAATGTAATGCCCTTAAATATAAAGGTTTAATGGCAAATTACTTAAGGGTGAGACGATCGCATACCAGAGACAGCCAAGTAAGAACTGTTCTTTACTTTGTTTGCTTGCCCGGCATGGAAAGACATTTATATTCGGCGATGCTTTTTATTTGCAGAGAAACAAGAAAGGTGAGCCCATTCACAGCTTAAATATTACATGTTTACGTTTAACATGTTTGTGACTACGGATCGGTAAAAGTGACATGAAAACTGCACAAAAAAATGCCCTTAAATTCCTTCAACAACGACAAGACAAAACACAGGATTACAAGTCCGCGTGTCAAATATGGCCACAAAATATTGTCATTTGATTGGTAGAATTAATGGTTTTAACGGCTTATTATCTCCTTCAAACGAAATATTAAATCTTTCAAACGAGATGTTATGTCGTTTGAACGATTTAATAGCTAAAAATAAGCTTCTAAATATTGAATTGTGCCGAAAGTTTGGATTGTGGCGTGAATGATGAAATTCTGCTAACCCCTTCTCTCGACAGTCCCATTGGGTCTTATGGTTCGGGAGTTCGGGAGAATTTACTCCAACCATCCAATATATCTGATATTTTCAGAAGACTTACGGCCACCTCGGTAAAGTAAACACCGGATTCGAAACCGATTCACAGCAACTTATTCGCAACCAATTCGAAACAAATGAGCAACTTTTTCCAAACTTATTCGAAGCCGTTTTAAATATTTGGAATAAAATTGGACTTTTTAAGATAAGTATAAATAATACAATCCAACTGACTTTCATTCGATTTCATTCAAATATAGCCCAGTTGTCTAAACACTTAAATACTCCAATTGCCAAGCCACTGAAATATTTCACGGCAGTACAAGGGTGGATACATGTCAGGTCGCCACAGACCACCTGAGGAAGATGCAGTACCCTTGATGGGTTATATACGGCCGTTAATCAAACCTGTGCAAGGTATCTGTCAGGTGAAGATGGATCCTACATACAAAACACTATATATTTCTTTCGTATGAATCCAATCTTAGCACAAATGCAACTTTTTAAAGCAGTTCCAATCAGCGACGAATGTACATGAAGTCGTCGAAGCAAGATACAAATATAAGAGGAATGATGTAGCATGGTCACTTGGGACAAAGGTCAAGTTGCAGTGACCCTTGTCTTAAACTTACTCATCAAAATACATTTCGATTGAATCGGAGCGTATTCTGGCTGCAATTTGATTTAACAAAATTCATAGAGCAAACAAACAGTCTACTACAGACCACTGGAGCAAGCTGCAGCCACCTTGTGGTATGCCTTATATTAAAGACAACACTAATTTCTTTGGATTATATCCTGTTCTACCCAGGCTGCTACTTGCTAAGACAGTTTCCTAGGGCAAAGAATCTGTCCGTCGATAATTTCTTTAAATAGAGGGTAGGCGTAGAGATGGTGACTACGAATCACCAGAGCAAGTGGCAGCCACCCCGTGATAGGCCTTATATTGAATAAAATATTTCTTTCTTTCGAATAAATCTAATTTTAGCCTGACTGCTTCTTGTTAAAGTAGTTTATTAGTGCAAATAATATGCCCGTCGATAATTTCCGATAACGGAGGGTTGGCGTAAGATGGTGACTACAGACCACAGGAGCAAGATGCAGCCACCATAAGACCCCCTAAGATAGACACTAAATTAAAGACAATACATATTTTTTTCCAAAAAATCCTATCCTAATCTATAGTGTCTTGGATTTCTAGACTTCATTCAGTTCTTATAACCGTATACCTCTAACAGCATGATGCGTCCTCATCTAGTGTTAATTAAATTCTGTCATTTGGGTGTCAACAGCAATTCCAATGGTGCCGTTTAACAGATTAATCTTATTCGGGTGGTTTGTTTTTGTTTGTCTCTAAACAAATACAAGAAAATTGTTATGTTGGAAATATTTTTGATTTCAAAATAAGAATTTAATATGCATTAAAACCCTTTAAGCAACGCATAGACAAGGTGTACAGTACAAGCAAAATATTGTATTTTTACACATGTGCTCCAGCAAGGTAGCGTGAGGTGGGCTGGCAAATAAAGCACCTTGGAGACACCTTTGCAACGAGTTTTGTGGGAGCTGACCTTGCGAATTTTCTGAAATACCACAATGATGGTGTTCAGTAAGGACATTTGTAGATCAGTAGATAATTAAGCCCGTTCTCTATCGGCTTTATTAATAGTATGTCTGTAGTTAATGTCACATTGGTTCAAGTCCTCGTCAGTCAGGTTACAACTCAGGTTGCTTTTCCTGTCAATTATATCCCATTTTAGAAGATTCAAATAATGATATACAGACAAAATGTACACAACAAGTGAATTTGTAGTATACAATACATACTATACAATGATTTGAAGGTGTGGTAGAACTAAGCTAGCCAAACTATATACTATCAATCTATTATATGTTATGGAGTTCCTAATAATATAGTATTGTGCCGCTTATTGCAGGGAAAAGTACTGTGTGCTATTTATTATAATTGTAGTTTTGTGGAGTAATTATAACACCAATGTGTAATGGTTTAAAAGTGTCCGTTTTGTTTGTAACGCAGAATCTAAAAATACTGTTTTCCCCCGGGATTCTGCCATATAAACCCTTCTGCTTAAAAATCAAGAGAACTGCTCATAATGGTGAAATAATACAAAATACATTTTACAAGAAATAAAAGACTATTATATTATTAATGTAAAGAAAGGCCAAAAGGGCATGCTAATTTGTATTACTAGAAAGACACAAGAGTATGCTCCTTATGCTTACTGTAAAGAATAACAAAAAGGTATGTCCCTGTATATTACTGTATAGAAAGAAAGATAAAAAAAGTATGCTCATAATTACTGTAAAGAAAGACAAAACGATTTAATACCTCGTACACGAAAAAGCACGCTCAAACAAGATATTTAGTAGTTGAAACGAGAGTTAATGAACAGCGTGTTTTTTTTATTATACGCCGGTTATTTGACGGGACGTATTATGTTATGGGGTTGTCCGTCTGTCTGTCAGTCCTCTTTTCGGTTTCCGGAGTTAACTTGAAAACCGCTCATTGAATTCGAATCAAACTTAGTATGTTTGTTGCATGTGACAAGACGTCGTTTGGGAATGATTTTGGCATATGTCGGACTACAGGTGGCGCCACCTGCTGGCAAAGGCTTAATTTTGTTTCTGTATTTTAATTTGAAAACTTCTGAAGGAATGGAATCAAACTAAGTTTGATTGTTCCATGTAACAAGACATCACTTGGGATTGATTTTGGCATGCGTTGACACACAGGTGGCGCCACCTGGTGGCAAAGTTTAAATTTGTTTTCTGTATGTTTACTTAAAACCTTTGGTGTAATTCTAATCCAAACTTTATGTGATTGTTCCATGTGACAAGACATGGCTTGGAATTAGTTTTGGCATATATCGAACTACAGGTGGCCAGGTCTTATTTAGTTTCTGTATATTAATTTGAAAACTTCTTGTACAATTCAAATCAAACTTAGTATGAGTGTTCCATGTAACAAGACGTCACTTTGGATTGGTTTTTGCATGTGTCAATCTACTGGTGCCACATGTTGGTCTAAATTTGGTTTCTGTATGTTTACTTATACTCTGATGGAATTCGAATCGAACCGTATATGATTGTTCCATGTGACAAACCCTCACTTTGGATTTGCTTTGGCCTATATCGGACTAAATGTGGCCCCACCTGGTGGCAAAGTCTGAATTTTAGAGTTCCGTATATGAATTTCAAAACTTCTTATGGAATTCGAATCAAACTTAGTTGGTATGAGTGTTCCATTTGACAAGACATAGTTAAGATATTCCACATGTCTAGATGCAGTGTAAGATTTTGTTTGGTGTATTTTTTGTCTAGTCATGCTGTCACCTCCGTATGTGACACCATCCGTCTACCCAAAAATGTTAAACACAGGGCGACCAAGATGTGCACACAACATTGTTCGAGTTTCCGAAGCCCACGCGACTTGAACCAGATATGTAATCGAGTCCGCCAACCAAACACAGACATTCAAATGTTTGGAGCACTATAATCCTCTAATGACTTAAACTAACATGACGTCACACAGCATAACTGATGAAAAATCACCGCAAAAATATGCCTTTAAATTTCGAATTGTGACGAAAGTTTGGATTGTGGCGTGAATGATGACATTCTGATAGCCACTTCCCTTTACAGTCCCGTTGGGGCTGATGGTTATTGGATTAAGCTCGAGGACATTTACTCCAACCATCCAATATATCTGATATTTTCAGAAGACTTTCAGCATGAATCTTTAGCGTCACGGGTTTCTAGACTTTATTCAGCTCTTATAACCTATGCCTCTAATAACATGTTTTGTTCTCCAGAGTTAATAAACTGCTGTTATTTGTCTGTCAAAAGCAATTTCAATGGTGTCGTTTAACAAATGAAATCTAATTCAGGTGGGTGTTTTGTTTGCCTCTAAAAAATACAAGAAAATTGTAATGTTGGTAATAATAAGCATTCAAGCCGTTTAGAGGAATACTCCCGGTTGAAATAACCACTATATCCCTTGAAAGGATACCTTTAAAGATACCAGAAAAATATAAGAAATCTGTTATGTTGGAAATATATTTTATATCAAAATAACAATTTAATATGCAGCAAACCGTTAAGCAACGCACAGACAACTTCACAAGGTTTCATTACAAGCAAAATATTGTATGTTTCCCCGTGTGCCAAGTTAGCGTGAGGTGGGAAGGCACTTGAATCACCTTTGACAAACCTACGTAACGAGTTTTGTGGGAACTGACCTGGCGAATTTTCTGAAATCCCACAATGATGGTGTTCAGTAAGGACATTTGTAGGTCAATAGATAATTAAGCCCGTTTTCTGTCGGGATTATTAATAGCATGTCTGTAGTTAACGTCACATTGGTTCAAGTCCTCGTCAGTCAAGTTACAACTCACGTTGCTTTTCCTGTCAATTATATCCCATTTTGGAAGATTCAAATAATGTTATAAAGAAAAAATGTACACAGCAAGTGAATTTGTAGTATACAATTCATACCGTACAATGATTTAAAGGTGTGGTAGAACTAAGCTAGCCAAACTATATAATTTGGAGTAGATTTTATAAGTGGTAGCAAAACTTTATACTATCAATCTATTATATGTTATGGAGTTCCTAATAATATAGTATTGTGCCGCGTTATTGCAGGGAAAATATTTTAAGTACTCCGTGCTATTTATTATAAGTGTAGTTTTTGTGTAATAATTATAACACCAAAGTGTAACAGTTTAAAAGTGTCCATTATTTTAACGCAGAATCTAAAAATACTGTTTTCCCCCGAGATTCTGCCATACAAACCCGTATGCTTAAAAATCAAGGGAACTGCTCATAGTTGTGAAATAATACAAAATACATTTTACAGGAATTAAAAGACAGTAAATGGTAATGCCTTTGGTCAAATTTCTCTAAGTAATGTTCCTCGAATGCTGCTTCTTGATGCATCTATTTCTGTTCTTTTTTACATATTGTACAGGTCATATGAGTATATAATTTTCTCTAATATCCCTCGTACCTACTGCTGGTGGCATTGTGCATGTTATAAAGAATCGAATATAATGTCACTTATTGCAGAATAATCACACTTAACAGAAACATTGCTCCTGTAAAAATAATCATATTGTGAAAATAGTCGACCATTATACAGTAGAATTGCTACCAGGTCAAGATAAATACTCCATGTCAGATTTTATGTCTGTTACCATTAGGAAAACTACCTCTCTGTCAAATGGTTTAACGCCCAGATTGCCAAGGGCTTTCTGTAATGGGTTTCAAATAGAGGCCTGACTCGAGTAAATCTTAATCGAATGGTTTAGCCAATAGCATACTTTTGATCGATTCTTCCTCGTTACAGCTTTATTCACCTGCTGTTTAAGTGTCACGTTACTGATATAAAAGGACGGGGTGAATTGGAGAATTAATGCACTACACTATTGTTCCTGCAATGTGGGCCGACAAAGACTAAAGTGGTTCAAACTGTCAAAGAGACAACAAATAATTTCTGATATTAACGATTAAGAAGTATTGGATATCAGATGTTATAATATAATTTGTTGACTTTGTTCAGCTGACAATTCCAGGTAGACAAAATTTGTTTTGTAATCGGTCATAATAAAAAAAAAACTTATATATTCAAGAGAGATAAATGTGCTTGTGGCCACTGGGATTCAAACAAGTTCTTACAGTAAATTATCCGTTGATTTGAAATGCCACGACTGTCAAACATTCAACGTGAACGTGCCATTGGTATGCTGAATACAGGTACGTCGGTCACTGACCTTGCCAGGGTTATGGGCTGTAGTCGACGGGCTATCCATGATTTTCGGACACGTCTCCAACAAACTGGCACCACAGCAGACCGACCTCGTTCGGGTAGACCACGTGTAACGACACATGCAGAAGACCGACAAATTGTCTTACGTCATCGGCATAATCGATTTCTCACTGCAACGTCCACTAGGAATGACTTGTTTAGAGGTCGCGTGACTGCCCAAACCATAGACAATCGCCTGCGCACTTCTCGTCTCCATGCACGCCAGTCATATCATGGACACATTCACATCGGTAATATCAAATCTATGTATGGGGCCTTAAAATATCGGTATTTATCAATGCTATTCTATTTTGTGGAAAATTGTACTTGAGTCGACTTGATCACATGTGGCCAATGGCGTGTGTTGACAACCGATTACAATTGTTGGACAGCATGCGATTTGTTTTTAACTGTTCGCACGTACTACATGTAGGTACAAGCCATATTTGCTGTAATGACCTTTCAAATAGCTCCGTCTAAGGTAGTCTGTCTGGAGAGTAGAAATGCTGTCTTTGCTTAGCCTCGGAGGAACATTAACTTTACAACTTAATGGTAACCCTTCATAACTTGATGGTGCTAGTGTCAATCTTTGTTGGAATACAGTATTTGCAGCATTGCGATTGGTCGATACAGAAGCACAAAGCTGATCAATCAAAACTACGCAAAGAAAATATTTCCCCAGAAATCGTTACTACAAATCGCCACGCCCATTTCAGGAAGGATACAAAACTGACTTTTTGTCGACCACAACCAAAATGTTTTAATCTCATTTTTATTCTAGAGCCTGTAAGAAATATTAAAATGTTAAAAATTCAACGAATTTCCTTTATTATTTTCCCATATACAATATTACGAGAATAATAAAACAGACACACATATAGGAGGCTTATTTGTGTCATTATAAATGCATTTCATCTCGTGTTCCTCTTGTATAGTGATTGCATTCGCGTGTACCTGATGACAAGTTGCGTACGATTGCGTTGGTATTGTTTTATTGTCTGCTTCAAATTAATAATTCAGATATGCTGTATGTGTCGTGGGCATGTTATTGTCTCAAGCTACTTCAGTTGTTTATTTTTAATACAGAATCCAGAGGCCAGCTCACGAAATGTTTCTGGATATCGGATTAATATCAAACTAATTAGAAGAAAATAAATTGCATTATATGTAAGACATACAAAGTATATAACAAGCCCACGAAATTTAAACTCATTAAATGCATCAAAAAACTGATGGTTCTTTAGTGAGTCATTCGGCTTCGATTAAAGCCGTATACCCAGGATGTACATATTTAACCTTTCATGTCTCTTTGATGATTAAAAGAAAGATAGAAATGTATGTCCCTTTTTATTACTGTAAAGAAAGATAAAAATGTATGTCCCTTTTTATTACTGTAAAGAAAGACAAAAATGTATGCTTATTATTATAACTGTAAAGAAAGACAAACATGTAAATAAAAAGACTGCCCCATTACTAAAAAGGTATGTCCCTTATTATTACTGGGAAGAAAGATAAAAATGTACGTCCCTTTTAACTACTGCACAGAAGTCTAGGCTTTGAGATATCCAGGATCTTAGATTCTACACGCTAAAGACAAGACCAACATATCTTATAAAACACCACGACCCTCAGATAGATAATACTTTATGTATGTAAAGACAATAAATATATTATTACCGAGAAGACAGATAAAAAAGGTTGTCACATATTATTATTGTAAAGAAAGACAAACGTGTATACCCTGTAAAGGAGTAAAGTTTTCCGTTGAATCAGGAAGCTACACTGTCGTGCGTCAAAGGATACCATATTAGAGAGCAAACAATTATCAATACATCGAATTATTGATATATCTGTCATCATTACCCTAGTTAACTTGTACCCATTTGTTAGGCTGCTTCTCGATACAATATTGACAAGAATAATATTTGACAGAGCCTTGTGTAATTTACTGTTCCCTTTAGTGTTGACATAAGTCTATTCGCGTGAGGTCTCTCTATGTGTACAATTCTTATTGTGAGCTTTAATTGAATGATTCGGTACAACTTCTGATGTCGTGGGAATAGCCAATATCCGAGTACACCTGTAAATTTTCACCTACGCGGAAATGGTGACGTCGCAGACTTTGAATAGAAGTCTTAAAGACAAACAAATAATTAGTGATCATTTGTACCGGGCTCGATAATCGCATGCATAATTTTCCAAAGCAATCTGTTACGAAGCAAATTTGGAATTGTTGTATACTCTGTGTTATGAAAATTGTAGATAGAACAAGATATTTATCAGACCACGTATATTTAACATTAAAAATCATTTAAAGATTACAGAAACACAACAGAAATAAATCACAAATCCATTTTAACTTAATTAATTGTGCATACAGGTGTTTTAATTATCTTTTGACAAAATGGACCCTTGATTTAATGTGCAATATTTGATTACACAGCATCATTTTGTCGTCAAATAAATACTGCTCTTGGACACGATCAGCTCATTTGGTGCAACGTATTCTTGTTGCGATTTTTTCTGATAAAGTAGTTGCGAAAACCACAGCAACTGTTCATACCAGCTGATATAAATGTAATGCCCTTCAATATAAGGGTTTAATGACAAATTACTTAGGATTATGAAGGTAAAGGTGACAAGGAAATAGAAACAATATTGTGTTCAACTCGTTCAAACGACTTATTAACTCGTTTTAACGACTAATTAAATCTTTTGAACGACTTCTGGAAATGAATTACCAGTGAGAATGGACGCTGATCACTGAATCGCAATTGGCATTCTGAACGCAAATTGTGTGACTGGCTTGAAAAAAGGGAGATATTTTTAATTCTGCAAAAATGCCTTTAAGTTCATTAGAAAAGGTAAAAAAAAAGACGCAGGGCTGCAACTCCGCATGTCAAATATGTCACATCACCGCAAAAAATATGCCTCTTAATATTTAATTGTGCCGAAATTTCGAATTGTGACGAAAGTTTAGATTGTCCCGTTTGGGCTGATGGTTATTGGATTAAGCTCGGGGGAATTTACTCCAACCATCCAATATATCTGATATTATTCATTTTTTCTAGACTTTATTCATTTCTAATAACCACACTTAACAGGCACAATGCTCCTGTAAAAATAATCATATTGTGAAAATAGTCGACCATTATAGAGTAGAATTGCTCAGGTCAAGATAAATACTCCATGTCAGATTTTATGTCTGTAGCCATTAGGAGAACAACCTCTCTATCAAATGGTTTTAACGCTCAGATCGGCAAGGGCTTTCTGTAATGGTCTTCAAATAGAAGGCTGACCCGAGTTAGTCCTAATCGAAGAGTTTAGCCAATGGCATACAGTTTGTCGATTCTTCCTCGTTATAGCTTTAGTCACATGCTGTTTAAATGTCACGTTACTGGTATAAAAGGACGGGATGAACTGGAGAATTAGTGCACTACACTATTGTGCGTGAAATTCGGGTAAACAAATCTTAAGTAGTTCAAACTGTCAAAAGAGAGAACAAAGAATGTCTAATATTAAAGATTAAACGGTTTTGGGTAACAGATGTAATAATATAATCTGTTGACTTTGTTCAGCTGGTAAGTCCAGACAGGCAGAATCTATTTCTCTGTAATAATATATATATATATATATATATATATATATATATATATATACATATAAACGGGATTCGACATATGTTTCCAAAAACAATCACACTGGCACAGGGATGTAGATCAATTAAAATCGAAAAATCATCTTATGTTCTAGATAACTCCCAGA